>JAIPRN010000263.1:0-100850 GCA_025469175.1 Geopemphigus sp. TES_GeoC_2020 | reverse complement strand
CTATTGGTGATAGAAACTCGGGACGATTAATCGTACCGTTTATATAATTTACGTATGCGAACATCGGCTTATTTCCGACGAGTAGTTAGAGGCGCGAGACCGACGCAGTTAGCAACGACCGAGGGCGCCATATTTAAAAAGCCCGTTTTGTAGCCAAACGTACGCGAGAAACACCTTTGAAGTTTTTTTCGAAAAATTCGATTTGGCCAGATTGGGAGAAACCACGGAACCAAATTCCAGAACAGGCCATACCCGATGCCCAGTAACGAGCGACGACGAAACGTTTCACGTAATTCCGAACTCGGCGCGATTCCGTTTTAAAACGTCGAATACCCGCGGGGCTTTGGCCCGTGAATGGTGAAACTTAGGTTATTCGAAAAACCAAACGCCACGAAATTGAAATTTTCTCGCGTAAATTATTCGTGTAATTAACGAAAGAGATTTAGGACGACGAAAAAAAATACGAGCGCGTTTCGATATATTCACAGAGTGGCCATTGACTGTATTCGAAGAAAGTTCGCGACGGAAAATATGTTTATACGAACGGTTTTACGTTAAATATTTGACGAATTTCTAATTCGGGAGCAACGTCGTTTAAAAAGTTCTCGTAACTTTTGAATATGAAATATTCGTATACTTCACGATACGGTATGTATATAAATACGATTAATTTTTGAAAGTATTTCGATTTAAATAATTATAATCAACTCGTAAATTATCGAAATAATAAAAAATTTAAACGTGTACGCTCGAGTTACGCATCTTGTAGGTGCGCGATAATATAGGTTAATAGAAAATACCGTTACAATACACGTATCCGTTCTAAAAACTTTTTATTTCGATACGAAAGTTCCAACGTTATTAACAGATAGACGCGTGAACCGGATGGTTTTTTTCGTTATTCGTCTCGTTCGCGACGTTTTTGTCATATTTATAGAGTATTTCGTGTAATGACAACAGGCGGGCACGAAAAAAGTGAGGTCGAAAGTTTTAAGCATTTGGGGCGCTTTGTGCAGAAGAACGGGCGCCTTTGACGAGGATGTGAAACATAAGATTAGGTGTGGGTGGCGAGAGAGAAGCGTTTGGCGCGATAAGAGAATTTCGACGAGACCGGTTGGGTAAGTTGTATACGAGTGTAGCGAGACCCCCAACCCCCAATTACGTGTCGTATGGTTCAGAGTGTTGGGCGGTGGACGAGACAATCGAACAGGGAACGAATGTAGCCGATAATGGTTAGATGGATGAGCCGGGTGACGAGAGGATAAATATGTAGGTGTGTACGGGTGGCGTGGATAAGACGAGGGAGAATAGACTTGGATAATTTGTGGTCACGAGGAGAGAAGAGATTCGGAAACAGTGAGATCGGTTATGGAAATGAGCGTCCATAGAAGAAGTAAACGGTGGTACGAGTGTGATACGAGAACGGCTGGTGTGCTCGGGTCGAGAGGACTAAAATGGGGCCGACTCCCAAACACAGCTGGGATAGAGGAGAAAAAAATGATACAGAAATAACGTTACGATTATTAGCCGTTCGATATTATAAACGTTTGACTTCGGTACGAAAGTTGAACGTACGCCGGGCGTTATCGTTAGACGCGTGGACGCGACGGTTTTTTCCGTTATTCGTCCCGGGCACGTTAAGATCGTCGACGACGTTTTCGTAATATTTTCCACGATATTTCGTTCGTTTACGGCGTCGCGCGGCGAATCCGAACGAAGCAAAATCCGAACGGTCGACTACAACGTTCGATTACGTCGTGGAACAATATGCGAGAGCGCAACGATTGTTGTTCGAACGCGTACGCCGACCGGAATACGGCTCGATAACAACGAGAATGATTTCTGGAGGGTTCGTAGCCCGGCCTAAGAATAAAAGCGCCGGCGTAACGATTGTTTTTTGGACGGACGATAACGTTAACCCGACGCGTATATTATATAACGGCATACGTGTTTGTCCGGCGTAATTCCGCGCGAATATTCGGGCGCGGGTATGCTCTGGGCACGTGATGGGTGGGCAAGGGGGTGGGGTACGTTTACTGGTCATCGATCACAAAACGCGCTCGATCGTTCCCGAGCGCAGCCCGGTTGTGATATTTCGCGTCGATTTGTGTCGACACTCGGGTCCACCGTTACACAAAGGTCGATGCCGCAGTGAACCGCCAAGGGCGAAACCAGCACTGAAGTCGTATCGGCCGGCAAAGCGACGGGGCGACCGTTTCACGGGATTTCGGAGGGATAATTTTAAGAACGATCATTTTTAAGTGGAAAGGGAGAAGAAACAATTACGTTAATTTACGACGAACATTGACGGTCGAAACTAAACGCTTGAAAAAAATCCCGTTCGCGCGTGCGCACTCGCGAAATTAAACGAATTAAAATTCCAACTAACTACCCGCCGGCCTTATTTAGTAGGGAAACAGATGTCGACGAACGTCGCCGTCGTCGACGATTATTTTTCCGATTTAGAGAAAAAACAGATTTTTTGTGACGGACCGAAGGGCCTTGAAAATTAAATTGGACCAAATGTACCGAGTTGAAAAACTAAAATCGATTTCGCTCGAAAAAACGTTTTTTTTTTTAAACCAAAAACTATCACTTGTAAAGATATAAAGATTTGTCATACGAATCAAAACCGACGACTACTACGTAAAAAGTAACGAATACAAAAGTCGTCGTATTGTTGAAACCGTCGATTTCGACGACCGAATAAAGTCGGTCGTCGGATGGCGAAAGAAAAGGCGACGACGAAAAGACATTTATCGTATACGGAAATTACGTTTCAAAATGGACGTCCGTGGTTATAATATTAGTCGATACACACTCGCGTGGCGACGAACGAATACTTTTTCGTACGTACGCCATTCGTGGGCGACCACCGAATTTATATAAACGCGCGCGTACGTTAAACACCCGAACGTACCGGAGCGTACGATTATTATCCGCACGCCGAGCGAAATTCGGATCGGTTGTTTCGATTTGATTGCCCGAGACATTTGTATCCACATGTCGGAACGCTGACGTAAAACGCGTTACGGTTACGGTTCGGGTTCGTTGACTTCGCCAAGGGTGAACGTCATGGTCTATATTGATCGCAAGTCGGTCCGTTACCCGTTCGGGACCGACGTGTGCCGTTTCGCCGTTATCCGTACGGTCTTATTTCGTTGTTCGACGGACGACTGTTAAAAATACATTAACGTCGACGCGTCACGATCATTTTTATTCGTTCGTTCGGGCGCTTAACGGTAATTTTCGGAAGCGTTCGAGTTCGCCCTTTTATTATTCCAAATGTTCGTCGTCGTCGTCGTCGTTCCCCGACCGTGGTTATATTGTCGTCGTTATAACGCGTTCGTACGTATTTATTTTTTCGATACTACGACGAATACGATGTTTGAAGAATTACGGCGTTTACGAGATAGTCGACGAATAACAACGATAAACGATTGTGGGTACGCGCTCGGGAACAAAAACGATATTTCCTCGAACGATATTAACGATGCGTCGAAATGCCGTTCGTAAGTACCCATTTTGTCGGCGCTCTACTACATACGCGTGCACAAGTTATACGGTTTATACGTTCGTTGTAAAAACCGGTCGTCGTTCGTCCCCGTCCGGTCGTTCCTAATTTTCCGCTTTTACGTATTCGATCGACACCCCCCCTCAGGGGGGGGAGGACGAGTACCGAGCCCTATCGGTAGTTTCGCCGTAATCCTCGTTGGCCGATAATATTATATTCGTATAATTCCCGTATATTCGCTTGTTTTCGATAGTTATCGTTTTCAATCGGATCTCGTACGTTTTCCGTACCAATATCCAAAGGGAGTATTTCGATTCCAACGAACCACCGTGGCGGTCGTAATTCGATCGTTTCGTGCGTTATGAGCAACGTGCCTGTGAATGAGGCGCCAAGGGTACGTGCGTGTGGACCATGTCCAAGATATGCACGAGGGACACGACCACCTGGCCCGTCCGGTTATTGTGTTTTCGGGATAACATCCCTTCACCGCCGCCACCGCCACCCGTCGCCTGCGACGACGCCGCCACAGTTGCCAAGGTCGGCGGCTGCGGTAGGAGATGCCGGAGGAGTGAAACACGTTGTTGTCGGTCGTTTTTCGAGGTTATATTCGCCGATCCGACGAGGCGCCGCGCCGCCCGTACCAATTAGAAGGAGGGTGGTTACGACGGGGGTGGTTACGACGGGGATGGTTACGACGGGGGTGGTTACGACGGGGGTGGTTGCGGTGGTCAATGATGACGGCTGCGGTGTGTAGGATTACGACGACGACGACGACGACGAACAAACGCGCAGGCGCGAACATTGGTCCAAAGGTTGTTGCTGCGTTTATCCGACGCGAACACGGCCGTCATCATCGTCATCGTCGGCGCCGTTGCACTCTCGCGCGCACGCGCACTCTCCCGACGTACTCATCTCGTAGTCGTTTCCTTTGTTGTGTGCACTCGCCCGCTCTCTCTTTCTCCACCGTTCCTTTCCCCACACCATCACGTCACCCCCTCATACACCCACCGCCCGTCCCGTCGGTCGTCTATTCTTCGTCGTTCGGTGCGCGCGCACAACGAAACGGTTGTGAGAAATCACCGCCGCGTTCCCTCCCGACCACCGACAGATATTTCCGAATTGCCCGCGAACGCGCGCCAGTCCGTCACAGATTTTTGCCGCCGTCAGTTGGAATTCGCCGTTCGTTAATCGTTTACCACCACCGCCGCCGCCGGCATTACCAAGGTCGATCATCGCGCCCGTTATCTCCACTACACTGGCGAAAAGGTAAGTCCGTTCATCTACCGTACACACACACCTGTTCGTCGGCCGAAAAACGGCGCGCACCGTCCCGTGTCGGTTTTCGAAAGTCTCGGTGCGCGCCGTCCCGGTGGTGCCATTGCATACGTACGACGCGTACCCGCCCTCCCCCCTCGTACTGTGTATATTATATTTGGCCGCCCGTTTTTACGCGCCGTCCCGATAACTGTGTTCGCCCACGACCGCGGTCCAAGTAGTAACCGTTCTTCGGGGTGTCCTTTCCGGTATCTGGTTTTCGTCCTATTACCTAGCAACCTATCTATCCGGGAGCTATCTATTATTCCACGTTCGCTTCTTCCCGCCGAAACTAATAGACGCGTCGCGTCGCTCGCCAAGGCACTCTCCCGTTGAACGCGCGCGTCAATGTCGAACGGACAAAACGTCCGGCCGTTATTTTTCATTTCACGTCCGCCGAAAAAATCCTGTCGTACCAATTGCCGCATCGCCGCGACAATTCGTCAGAGCGTTCAATCACGTTTCGTGTATAAAACGGCGACGGTGTCTCACGTGCTCGGAATCCGTCGGCGCCGTTTTACGTGGACAATTATCGTTTTCGATCAACGCGCTAACTACTAACGGGATGTCTCGAAACCAATTCGTTAGCGCCGACGTTTGTTTACGGTGACGATCAAACGGGTCACGTGTAATTCGATTATAATAACCGTCGGTGGAAGGGTCGGCGGACAACGCGATCCGGTCGTTTGAATAACAATCGTCGTTTTACTCGAATTAATCCGATTACCCGATTAGCGGTACGCTTCGGTTTGAACCGGATACCTAACGGATGTACGTTCGAATACGATTAAAACGGTCCGACGCGATTCGTTACTTTGCGGCGAACGTCTCGCGACGGACCCGCAAATATCCCCAACGACGACGACGACGACGACGGCAAAACGAAAACGTTTTCGATTTAGCGCGTTCGTCGTTGTCGTCGTCTCCGTCTGTCGAGACGTAACAAAATCGCGACAATTTCGTAATTAATTTACGTACGAAATACGCGCGTAGCCAAGTACGCGTTTTTGTATATAAATAAATAAAAACGATTTTTAATTAATTAATAATTACGAACAATTCGCGTAAACTTAAACGATAACACGCGCGAGTAATTACGTTAAAACGCTTAAGGAAGTATCAGCGTTGGCTTTCGACGTTAATCTTCTCGACGGTCTCATTGACCAAATTAATTAATGATCGAAAAAGGCGCGTACAAAAAGGAATAGTATATCTAGAGGAACGCGTTGGTATCTCGACACAAAGTAACGAATGAAGGACCCAAGAATCAATTTTATTATTCAATAATCCCGTAAGGAATCCAACGCCTTTGGCAAAATGGCACGCGTTTGGAAAAAAAAATTAAATTTTTCGCGAAATTTTCGTTGAATTTTGCAGTAAAAAAGTAATTTTCGTTTTTAATTTTCATAAACATTTTGGTTCATATAGAAGGTGAACGTATAGACAATGTGTGTGTAAAATTTGAATAAGATCGGTTAAGTTATTTTTTTGAACAATCTGTGACGCCACTATTGAAAATGACGTTTCGAGAAAAGCGCGTTTAAAGTTTCGAAAGACAATAACCGTATGGTTTCATCGATTTACTGCTAAATCCGCCCGCCCTTATGTTTAAAATTCAAATAGGATATTTTATTAATAAAACCTATTTTGAATATTATCACGTCGTTCGCCCGCGAATTCGTGTTCATCTAGGAAATACCTTTAGTGTCGAGCGGCTCTCTTCGCTCCGAGCGTCGGAGTATAACTGCGGCGCGCTTTGACGCGGGCGTCGAGCGAAGGTGACTTAGGCTCTAGTTTCGAAAGTACTTGGAATTTCGCTCTAAAATTTTAGTTACGTATTCCCCAGACGTTATACTTTCGTTTTATGAAATAAAAAAATTTCACATTTTTGAAAATTCTAAAAGTATTTTCCCCCACCCTTAAAATGTTTTTTCCGATCGAACGTACGGCCAATGGTTAATCCGCGCGGGGTTTTTTAATTTTATAAAACAAATACGACGGTAATTAATCGACTAGTTGATGCTTTTTCCCAAAAACTCGTTCGATTGTTTTTTTTTTTATAATGAATAGTACTATTATCACACGAGAAGGCCCAAGAGAAACACTACTTGTGTTCAAAATAAAAATACACTACGTCCGTATGAGTTGTAAACGCAAAACAGAGTGGCTGTATACGTTTTAAAAAAAAATTTTATTCGTTTTTCAATGATAAACAATAATTACAATAGGATAATAGCGAATAATTTACGAATATTTGTTCATTTTTCGTAATTATTTTTCGATTCAATTTTTTTTTTTTTTTTATGAATCGGTATAAAGTAATTTAATATTGCGACGTTACGATTGAAACGGTTCGGTTCAAAAACATTTTATTTGAAATAACTACACGTTTTTCAACGTTTACATAGCAATATTGGAATATTCCAATACTATTGGAAGTAAAAAAATAAATATCTCGAGAAATTGAAAATTCTCGAAATACGGATTCATTTCGCCAAGTGAATGTGACACACACACACACACACACACACATATATATATATACATATATTTAGTCTTTTAACCAATAACGAATTGTTGAATAACTCGAGAGCTTAATCGAATTACGTTTTGTTTGACGAAAACAACAAGCGTACGGCACGATAGCGCGAGAACGCAACTTTGCCGTTAATAGCGTTTTAAACGTTTAGCTAGGAACGTTGATTTTATTTTAGAGAAAATATGGACAAAAACTGGGAAAAATTCTCTTCTGACGAAGAAACCGACGAATTTGAAAATCAAGGATCCCGCGCGGCGTACGGTAACGTGACTTCTAACTATCGTGATTTCGATCTGACCACCACGGAAGCTCGCTCGGCCGTTTACGTAAATTCCTTTTTTAACGATTGGGATTTAACTAAACCCGCCGGCGACGCGTCCAATAGTGGCCAAAATGCCGAGGGAACCGTGGGTAGTGGTTTCGGTGTTACCAAGACACCGGACGAAATGGGTAACGCTGTCGCGATTGATTCGAACGACGAAGATTGGTCGCCGTTCGGTGGTAATGGCAATAACGTAGCTTGGGATACCGCCGACCCTAGCGAGAAGTATGCCGGTTACGACGACGTCCCATTCGAGGTCGGATCCGACGCGAATTTGACAACTAAAGGCGAAACGAACTCCAAAAAACCCGATCGATTGATCGTCACGGTGGACGGGATACCCATGCCCAGAAAGATCGAGACGTTTAAATCGTCCGGTTTGCACGAAGTGCTGATCATGAACTCGGAGAACATGCAATATTTGATACCGACACCGATACAAAAGTTCGCTTTGCCGATAATCATGGACGGAAGGGATATGATAGCTAACTCACAGACTGGTTCCGGAAAAACGGTACGCGCGTTGGAATCGATACACCCGGTGATCACGTGTTGACGATATGTTCGCGATTTGTTTTCAGGCGGCTATTATTCTATCGATTTTGCACTGTTTGCTTCGCGACGCGCCCAAACTGATCCTCGACCATAACCATTGCGAACCGCACGTCATATTTATAGTTCCCACTAAGGAGCTGGCCGTACAAACGTGGAAAATCGCCACCAAATTAAGCCAAAACACCGGAATTCGATGCGAACTCCTTTACGGCGGTACATCGCGCTTCAATCAAAAACAGAAAATACTGGTAAAATTAGCGATTTTCTTTTAAAAAACAACGGCCTACGATCGTATTCGTATCTGATTTCGTTTTTCTCGCCAGGCTGGTTGTAATATCGTCGTGGCTACAATAGGCCGGTTAATCGATTTTATCAATAGCGGTTACATTACTTGCTCGTCTTTGAAGTTCTTCGTACTCGACGAAGCTGATCATTTGTTGAGAATGGGATTACAACAGGATATAGAACAAGTGCTTCATCATCATACTATGGTCTCGTCGGTAAGCGTTTAATTTTTCGCCCCAAAACAAACCGTAATCGTAAGCGCCGTCAATGTTTAACGTAACGTTATAATATATACGTATTAACCATTCCAGGAAGAAAAAACAACGATCATGATTTCGGCAACTTTGAACGAAAATATTAAATTAATGGCGGAGTGGTATTTGAAACCAGATCACGTGCTGATATCCGTGGGAATGGTGGGGGAAGCGTTTAAGGACATAACGCAAACGATTTTAGAAGTGAACAAGTTTGATAAAAAGAAGACTTTAATATCCGTGCTAAACGAAAGTAGTACGTCGGTTTGAATAATCGCCGTTATAGCGCGAAGCTTGTTCGTTTTGTACGTTGGTTTTCGTAATATATTTCGTTCGTTACAGAGGATTGTAGCGGTACGTTGGTGTTTGTTCAACAAAAAAGGCAAGCGGATTTCATTGCGGCGTTTCTTAGCGAGCTTAACTATCCGGCAACGAGCATACATGGCGACCGCTATCAATCGCAACGAGAGCAAGCTTTGAGAGATTTCAGGACGAAAAAAATGTCCATTTTAGTAGCCACTTCAGTAGCTGCCAAAGGATTAAGTAAATACGTTTGTAATTCCGTTCGTTAATCGATTATTATTTCGTTTCGCGCGCGGATTGGTCGTGAGGGCAATGTGTACTCTATCGACGCGGTCAGGTTAAAAGGTGACGGTGAATAGTTTATCGTTGTTCCGACGTTAGCCCGGCTGGTATTTTAATTAGCCGAATAATAATCGTTCGTTCGAAATATTTTACGCGTGCAATATATATATATGTATATATATATATGCGTATAAATGTTGTATAGTTTATAGAATACGAAACGATCACGTAAATGATAAAACGAGTACGTGATTGTATTTTCTTAAAGTAAATAAGCGTTCGGTCGTCTTACATAGTGTACGAGAGTTGAGTTTGCTTTCTATTTGTGACAAATAACGTTGAAGTGAGCGGACTGCGTCAAGAACGTTTGATCTTTATAAGAGATTATTTCTACGCGCAGAAAAATATCAGTTCGTTTTCGTCGTTAAATTGGTCAATATTTTCTTCGCGTACGTTGTTCGTCGAATTTCGTAAAAACGTATTTTCCCGAGTTGGTTTCGAGAACCAACAACGTTCCTCCGGAATAATGTCGAAAGTTCGCCGTTATTTAAACCTGCGCGTTGTTGTCGTTGTCGGCTTTTTTTCACAGATCAAATGGATGTCTCGATGGTGGTGAATTTCGATTTGCCGAAATCCGTCGAAGAAT
Organism: Geopemphigus sp. TES_GeoC_2020; assembly: GCA_025469175.1. Classification (NCBI taxonomy): domain Eukaryota; kingdom Metazoa; phylum Arthropoda; class Insecta; order Hemiptera; family Aphididae; genus Geopemphigus; species Geopemphigus sp. TES_GeoC_2020. The sequence continues at coordinate 90,836 of JAIPRN010000263.1, read as the reverse complement.
ACGTGCATCGTATCGGACGTACCGGCCGATTGGGAAACGTGGGCAAGGCTATTTCGTTTTATGATCCGATAAACGATTACCCACTCGGTCCCGGTTTAGTGAAAACCCTGAAACTGGTACGTTTCGTTCCCGTCAGCCGTCGTTAAGTTCACTAATTTGCGCGGCGTTTATAATTCGTATCCGTTAATTTCAGGCTAATCAAACAATTCCGCCATTCTTGATGGATTTCGATAACGTGTACTACGACGAGGATAGCGACGTCGACGACAACTTCGGCGACGCGGGAAAGGTAATTTATTCTCGATAATTAATCAATCGACGACCGTATTTCCGGTTGGGATTTCGCGTATGGCGAGCGTACGCGCCGAAATCCGTTCGATATTCATTTTTCGCCGGTAGTCGAATTCCCGGCGCCGTTATTAGCGTCGGGCCGTAAGCGTTTTTCAAAAACGCTCGAACACCTAATCGTCGTGCAAAACGTTCTTATATACGCCCGTAGCGTGTATCAAAAATATCGTTCGATATTCGCGTTGATATTGATTTACGTTGGTTTAATCTAGGACGCTACTGTGCCTTCCGGACGTGCCGCTGAGCCTTCAGGTAGTGCCGAAGATGACGAATGATGGTGGTTGAGTAGTTCTTCAAAATCACGTCCTTAATTAATACGAATTATTAGTATAATACCGTCGACGTGGTTTATTATCCTTAAAGAATTTGCTCAACTCGTTTAAGCTATATTCACTAGTTATACTATTTACACTATTTTTATGCTATTTTATGAAGCCGTGTATTCTCGTTTTGTTTTACAATTTAATCGACGAATTAAAAGCTTTTTACGATTTTTACGCACCCCGGCAACCGAATTTTATTGCGGTACGTACCCATTTTTCATTCGATTATTATTGTCGAATTGTACGTCCTAATACGGTAGCCACTGATTATCGTTTGCACAGTCCGAAAACGTAATAAATTGTTCGCGTATTCGGTTTACTTTTAATTGCGGGTCAATTTCCTTTTTAAATTTTCTATTTTTGAAAAATTATTTCGACGCCGCGAAAGTTTTCGATTCGCAAGGCCCAAGTTTATAAACGTGCGCGCCTGTCAGCAAAAAATTCGTACTTTTTAAGGTTTGCTCCAAAAAAAAAAAAAAATAATAATATTAAGTACACGATATTAATTGTATATTTTCGGTAACTCGGCTTTTAATTAACGCCGTAATATTTTTATTATATTATCGTCACGCGCTTTAATCAACGGAAACTGTAATCGGTTTGTTCGTATTTCAATATTGTACTTTTTTTTCTCTATCGTAAACATTCGAACGAGACCAATTTTTTTACGTTCTTATATAAACTTATTACCAGACCTCCGTGTTGAAGTCGCGCTTCCATATTTGTACAGGGCTGCTGCTCGTATTGTAATTTCGAAAGTAAAAGTAGAAATTTACGATTTAATTGAAAATTTGTCGATACTCAATAATGTATTCGCGCACTGATTGTATATGTAATTACTATGAATAAATTGCTCCCTAAAGATTACGCCGTAATTTTTTTTCAACGCTAAATTATTTTTGGTCCTTGTCCTTCCTGCTGTCTATCGACTCGGCAAAGCGCGCCGAGTCTTTTCCCTTTCGTAATGCTCGTCGCTCGAACGTACGAGATTCGATTAACTAAAAAAAGGCTGCCGACAATGGTCGGGAATTGATCCGTCAGTCGTTACGGATAATGGGATTACGTTCTATCGAACGACCGAAATCGGTAAGAACACTTTCGATAATATCTACTTTCTAATAATAAATATATTATATATATACGTAATAAAATATACATTTGAAAAATAAAAGTAGCGCGTACAAACGAAATTATGTGTACCTAGAGAGCGTTAGAAAATGTACAAAAGTAACGACGAGTGTAAAACGTTTTTCGAGACCATTCTCTAGGCGAACCTTTCGTTTTTGTGCGCTTTCAATTAACTTTTAATACTGTTATTGCTATTATCCAACGATCGGGCCGGCGTCGACTAATTTTCGAATTGTTCGTACGCGTATGTCGTTACGAACACGATTTTACGCGGTACGTTAAAGCGGACAATATTTTCGCCAAAGGTTTTACAAAATGTTAACGCGGAAGCAAAAAAAAAAATACACCGAAAGTTTATAAAGTTCGCTAAGATTTCCCCACCCTTCCCCTCCGAGGTTGTTATTCGTCCGTTCTCGTCGCTCCCGTATTACGATCGCGGAATATGTTGTTTGTTCACGCGCGCTCCGCCGGTGTTTTCCGTAAGGACCCAAACGCCGCGGACGTGGGGTCGTTTTCCGACCAATTGCTGTACGAGGAAGGAACGAAAAGATCGATTCGTGTTCACCGGAACGGTTGGCGGTACGTATTTGGCGCTGACAACCGCGAAAATACGATCTCCTTGTATGCGATTAAAAGATTCGTCGGTACGCGTAAAAACCGACCACGAACGTTTTCTCCTCAACCCGCGCGAAAATCAACGGACCGAGACAACGGCGATTCGTTTCGAATACCGTAATCGTTTCTAGTGCGCGTAACAATAGAAGGCGACGTGATGGGTAAAAGACTTAAGTAGGCGTGTAGAAGAAATTGGGAAACCGGTGTGACGAGTAAGTTGGCGAGTAAGTTGACGACCAAAAAATACAGTGACGGAGGAGACGGCCGTGATCGGTGTGGCGAGAGTTAGTTAGGTGACGGCGCTTAGGCGGACGGTAACGTGGACACGTCGAAATCCGCGTCGTAGTAGCTCGTATCCAGCCCGTAGTCGTTCATGTGCTGGTCGATCCAGTCCCTGAACTGGGCCACGTCCACGTACACGCCGGGCGTGACTTCCCCGCATCCGATTCCCCACGCGACAATGCCGGCCTGGTGGAACTGATGGGAATTCGTCGAGGTCGGGCACATCAACGGACTTCCGCCGTCGCCCTGTAAACACGCGTTGTATTAATATACTTATGTATCGCGCCGTCGATTTCCTAACGCCGGCGAATTCCGAAACGTTCAGGATGGCCGGGGAGGGGTGGATTTCGATCGCTTCGTTTTTCGAAACTCGATCGTCAAAAAACAATCTGACGTGACCGGATCGAACTCTCGGGTCTGCTTTCGGAATTATTCGAAGTACCCTAACTAGGTCGTGCGCCCGGAAATAACAACGTCCCCGGGCTAACCGAACGACGATGATTCGTTGGCGAAGAAATCCCGTTCGAACGGTTTTTGGTACTGTCTACGGGCCGAATAATTCGCTACGGTTTCTCTAACTTTCCGGGCCATTATTCGTACGTCCGGTAAACGTTACTCGCGGTGTCGTCAGACACTTCGATTTTCGGCCCATTTTTATATTATAAAAAAAAATTCCCTACTCCGTACACGTTTGTGTAATCACACATATCGTTCGTGAAATTCGGCGTAGCTAAAAACGGGACGGTTCGCTTACTTTGCACGTGTCTTTGCCGGGTTCCCCGCCCGCGCAAATGAAACTTTCGTGTAATTTGAACTTCTGTCCCAGTCGGGTCTCCCTCAACAGCTTGAGGCACGTGGGACGCGGCACGATCGGCAAATCGATTTTCTTCAAAATGTCTTGGTAATTGGCGTGACCTCCGACTAATAATCGAAAAAAAAAACAACCGAACGTGAGGGAATGCGTATAAAATTACGAGAACAACGGACACGAACTACCCAACGTACGGGTAATTAACGTATACGAACGCGTATTTAAAAGCGCTTCGTAAACAGTAACGACGGGCGAATCGAAAAACGAACTCTCGGGAAGGTATAAACTATTCGTCGTCCGTAGCGTGACGTTTATCGACTTCCTTCCCAAGGAAGGATCTCGAATGACAATTTTCAGACGTTTATAGTCCCGTGGACCGAAAACGGTTTTAAAGAACGGCGCGGTGTTTTCGCGTAATCGGAATTACTCCGGCGACGTCAAGTCGTTAATTTTCGACGATTCCCAAAGACAATTCGTAATTACGAAATAACGTTCCCCCCCCCCTCGGGCAAAACCGATTTCGATTATTTCATGACGCCGCGTTTATATAACCGTTTCCGTTCCGTAAACGTACGTACGCGAATGCGTTGGTTTTCTTCGAAAATTAAGGGTTTTTGATTTTGAACTTTGGCCCGTGACGACGTATTTTACGACGGTTATCGGATCATTTGGTCGGACACCGATGACGGATTTTACTATTCCGTAGGTGTATAGACTGGAGCCGATACGAAATGTCCGAAATGAAAAAACGAATTGTCCCGCGAACGCTGTTTGAGGCAAACTGACCATAGTCAAACATTGTTTTTCGAATAACGTCGCTTTCGAATCGGGCGTCGAAACGAGAGCAAAACGGTAAGTGCGTCCACGTCTAATAACGGAATCGCGGAATTCGAGCGATTCTTCCGTAGAATTTTACGAAAACGCGCAAAACACCTAACGTTTTTAAAACGCCGTACACCAATTGTTACGTACTCGTCGCGTTTTTCCCCCAGCCACTGGCGTAGCACCTTTCCGTCTCAAATCTGTACCCGTGTGACGGCAAGCAAATGGTGCCCACGTTCTCGGTAAGTATGAACGGGTGTGTCAAGATGATCAACGCTATGTCGTTGTGAACCGCGGCGCCGTAATACCTTTCGTGTTTGATTATTTTGAACACTTCGCCGTCTTGATGGGCGAACAGTTCGTTCTCCGTCTTCGAATCCCATTCGCCCGCGCGGATCACTAAATCTTGCGGATCTTTGCTTTTGTAAACGAAAACAAAAAACACACACAAAACGTTTCGTTATTAGTAAATGTCGCGTCCACCGAGTACAATACACCAGTACGTACAGCGAGCGTAATCGTACGTTTGTCGATATTTTTATTGTTTCGTTTTGGTTTACTAAACAACGATCGAACGAATAAAATTTGATTTTTCGTTTTTAATTTTATACGTGAATACAGGACGACTGTCGAGTTGTATCGTGACAACATATTAGTTGTCTAAATACGAGCACGTAAAATTTTAATTAGTTATAAACCAACTTATTACGTAAGCGTTAAAAACCCGACTCAATAAACCAATCATTATTTACAACGGAGTTAATTCCTTCGAACAAACCCACACTACCAAATATCAACCACTGTCTAACGGCTCTAACCGCTCGATGACGGTGACAACAACGGACTCAATCGAATTAACCGGAGAGGTCACGACAACTAATCATCGCCATACGTAAACGCGACTAAAATATCGAACGAAAAAAACAAATCGATCTTAAAATAGGACCGTTTTACTGCGTAGAAATTGTTTTTATGGCAACCGCGGTTACGAAACAACGCCCGTTTTTGAAAACCGTTCGGAATTTACGACGATACCGTGTACTCGGTTTTCATAATTTTTTGTTCGAAATTACGGTAGAGTCCCGCTAGTCCGGACATCCGGTTAATCCGGACAGTTCTTTAAAAATATAAACGCGCGAAAAGAAAAACGTAAACGCGTAAATAATATACGAAAAAAGAGAAGATAAACGTTTAAACGTGGAAATAATCGATAAGATTTTTTTATATTTTACCCTAATCGTTTCTTAGGTTTATCAAACAATCGGGCTACGCTGTAGAAAATCGTTTATTACGGACGAAACGTCAATTTTAATTGTTTTATAAAACGAATTCTAAATACGCGTTAAAGTTGATTCCGCTTGATCCGGACAGAGTCCGGTCCCGTCAAGACCGAATGACCTAGACTCTACAGCGTATACCCGTCAAAAGCCGTACAGTTATCGAATGTACGGAAGATCGACGAATTACTGGTCTAAAGGTCCCTCGTACCGTTCACCAAGCGATAAAAATATCAAACGCCTTAGGGCCCTTTTTAGCGCCGTCCGCGGACGTATGATAACGCGATACGTTAGACGACGCGTAAAATGATCGGATACTTTACTCGACTACGCAGTGGAGGGCGGTCATTACAACTTTCGGGTGAATCAACGACCCGCCGCAGTGGTACGTGGGCTTGGACGCGCCTTTTTTCAATATGGCTACCATCCAAGGGAATTCGCCGAACTGCGCCTCGTTGTCCGTGTCGCCGATTATCCTGAAACCGACGCCACTCGGATTCCAATGGCCGCAGTTCGTGCGGGTATCCTTCACCGGCAGTTTTGTAATCTCGGTCTTGTTCTTCATGCTCACGCAACATTTTTGCATATAGTCGGAACACACGCCCAGGAACCTACGGACAACAGAGCACATTAGTACGCGATTATGTCCCTCCTATAAAACCGGAACCGCTTTCGTGATGGTGGCGGCGGCGACGAAACGAACTTGATGTCGATTATGCCTTCGCCGTCTTCGTTCAGGATGTTGGTGTTGTTCAGGCACAGGTAGAACGGTACGCACGTACAATCGTCATTAGCCGGCGGTGGCGGGAATAGCTCCTCGACGCCTTTATTGTAATTGTCGCTCGTCTCTTCCTCCTTCACCGGGATAGAGTCCTTCACTTCTTTCGCGGGATTTTTATTGCCCTCCATTAACGACGAGTATATTTCCTTCACTCCCGCGTTATAATTGTCGTCGTTGTCCTCCGTTTGGCCCCGCGCCGTCCCTTGAAACAGCAACGCGACGGCCAGCAACAAAACGGGTAACTACGTACATAGAGAACCGAAACAATTATTAGTCGACGAAATTTCGTATTTTAAGTACATATAACCCGTATGGTTACCGATCACCGCGGTACTTACGTACATATATCACACCGGTGTTACCTAATCATATACCGATACACGCGAATTTAAATATCTCGCGACTGACGATCGCAAAACGCATTATCTCGTTTAAAACGCGTTTTGTAATTTAACTATAAATATTTGGTGGCTAGGACCGGCGTTCGTACAGTGCGGAACACGCGTGGCTGTAATCGTTCTGGATTAACAATTACGTGGTGCGCCTGCGGGATACCGTACCGATCGTATGTATGTAATATCGTTCGTTATGAGGTACGAGTGTTTTTTCCGGTAATCGTACCCGTGATTTTTCACTCAATAAATAATGGTTGTGTGGAGGCTAAGACACCTAGGTGGATCTCTTCCAACCGCCGGTGAAACAAGGGGGAAAAAGGACTGGGATTTATACGTAATACGCGTTACATTGTCGTTAAAAATATTCTATTCGACTTCGGAACGAACTTCATCGCACGGGACAATGATATTGACGTCGATTAGTTATCGTAACAGAAACATATTTCGATTCCGACACATTTATTCGTTAGAAAATTACGTTCAAAAATCGTAAAGTACGTCTCGTTTTAAAAACGTCGCACGAATAATAAACGTACTCGGCGAATACATTCGGTGTAGTCGAATTTCGTTTAAACGTTTTTCATTTTTATATGCGGCGACCGAACGACTTTTCGTTTTCTTTAAACGGAAAAACCTAAACGAATAAATTCGCGTTTCTAAATTACTTTTAAGGAGCAATTTAACGGTTGTCGACTTTTAATTATTTACTAACGACGAGAGACTATTAAATTCTCGAGAAACTCGACTGTTCAATATAATGGTGGAATCTTCTCGACACTAATTATATCGATTGTATGTTATCGAATTGTCGAAAATATATAACAGAATATTATAAAATATTATATATATATATATCTAAAACCAAAAATGTTCGTTAATTTTACCGAATTGATTTAACATCTCGTGGAAAAATAATACATAGCTATAAATAAATCAATAAGCGATCCCACCGAATATATGTACGAGATTTAATTACGATTTCGACGTAAACGATAAGATTAAAAAACGTTAACTAACATTCCAGATAAGCCTTAAAATATCTACGCTTATACTTATGGAATTCGTTGAAGATCCATCGACCCGTTTTACCTAACGATTATTAGAAAACGATTAGAATTTTAGTATAAAACACAAAACCGCGGCGTTAATTACTTAGTAGCCACTGGCGGCTAAATATAACCATAATGGCTGACTAAAACTATCGTTAAATGTCGCGGAAAATCGCTAATAGCCCGGCGAGATTATTCGTTATAACAGCGCGCTACCTACTCACATACACACACACACACGCGTAACGTTCCTATGTACGAACGTCGGAAAGCGTTGATTTTTTCGTAGCGACCATCCAAACGGATGGACTAGAATCGTAGCCGTGGAAAACGATACGGTTAAATTGACGTCACCGATCGAGAAATCGAATTGTCGGATATATTTCCACGGTCACGTTTGCCTCGGCGCTAATATTTTATTCGAACCGCCGAACACGCGGGCGTTTTAAATTACGTGTCGATAAATATTACGCGCGCGGCGTAGTACGTACGATAAAAAATTCCGAACTCGATCGAGGAGGAATAATTTACGAGCGAAACGGATAGGAACGTGTGTTTATAATATCCGTCGATGCGTGTACGAAAATTACTACCGAAGCAGCTCGCGTCGCGTTCTCTAAAAGCGGACGGCGACGTGATATTGACGCGCCGTCGTCGGTGTTTATTAATCGTCACGCGGTTAAACGCGAAATAATCGACGTAAAGTTAAAGCGTTTCGAATAAATACGGACGGCGAAGGTACGCGCGAGTATTATCGCGATAATATATATCGGAACGAACGTGACGCGTGTTATCCTATTGCTCGGCTTTGAAACTGAACGTAACAAATTGACGCAATAACGAGAGCTAAACAAAGTATAAATAACGATCGGTTACCATATTATTAAGCGTTTCGTTACAATTAATAACGTACGTAACTGGTTCGTAGTATCTGTCAATGCGTACATATATCATAATTACTACCGAAGCCGCTCGCGTAACGTTCTCAAAAAGCGGACGACGCGACGTACTATCGGCGTCGGTACTTATTAATTATCACGCGGTTAAACGCGAAATAATCGACGTAAAACCATAGCGTTTCGAATAAATACGGACGACGAAGTTACGCGCCTGTATTATCGCGATGATAAATTAAAACGAACGTGACGCGCGTTATCCTATTGCTCGGCTTTGAAACTGAACGTAACAAATTGACGCAATAACGGAGAGCTAAAAAAAGCTAAAAGTATAAATAACCAGCGGTTATCGTTTTATTAAGCGTTTCGTTACGACTAATTAACGTACGTAACTGGAACTGTTTAAATAGGCCGTAACGCGATATAATTAATTACCGTTCGACGCTACTAGTAGTTCAATTGGACGGAACGAAAACGAATTTTCTACGACGGTATGAGTAAAACGGTTGAATATTTGTTTTTAACGGCGGGATATTAAAAAAATAAAAACGAAGAAAACGTAGTTTTCGTTCCGTAAAATTTATACGCGACGCGATTACGCTATATTATTAACGACCGCCGCGTTTAACAATTAAATAATGGACGTGGCGGACGTTCGACTTCAATCGATAATGATACGTATATTTATGTATCGATTCAGATACGTTGCGCGTCGAACTTTACAATGTTTACGCTTATCGGCGCCGTTCCGCCACCGATATCGACCAAATTATATCGTGACCGTAACGATGATCCGTCGTTCTTTCCGTATACGCTTCAAACAACGATCAGAGTAGGCCACGAATTCAGAGCCCGAAAATAGGAAAAACAGCCTAGAAACGTAGGCTGTTATATGTTTATAAATTTATTTGACGTTCGTTTCTCGTTTGAAGATAAAAAAAAAATCGAAATTATTTACGTAATTCGATCGTGTATAAACAATATTCGTAATTTTTTGTATCGCCTTTACCATAATCGATCTAATGGAGACAAAAACAAAAGAGCATAACGAAACACACCTTATATTCCTCGAAATATCCCTCGCTGATATGTTTCCTTACACACGTCCGTCGATACGTCGACACAGATTGAGATAAAAATGCCGAAAAGTATTTCCGACGATTTAACAGTGTCGTGACAGCGAGCTTTTGAAAATAGCGAATACGATTTTTTTTCTTATACATATATGTATTTTTTAGTTTCGACGAAAATTATATACGAAATATTTTTTTTCAATAATAATAAATCGTTCGGGTTTTTTAATAACGAGACGTCGCGATAATCATTTACCCGTAATTGACCGAGACTATAAGGCGGCAAAAGGTTAATATCGGTGTAAAACCGTTTGGCCTTTGTTCAAATAAAATGCCTATTCTCGTTTTAACCCGCCGAGCTAATACGAAAATGCGTAATATTTACGTCGCGTGGTGAATAACGATTAATACGTTGAAATCATTATTTAACATTCCGGACGAAATTCGGTTTTGTCCTGTCGACCGTTCTAATTTTGAAAAATCAAACCAGTTCTCGTTTTATGAGCGAATAATACGAGTCACGAGCGCATTATTCAATCGAAAACTACGGTTTCGCGTCGAACTATTACAAAATATTCAGCAAAACGTGTGATTAGACGCTAGACGTTTCATTTTGAAATACTATTTTACTATACGCGTATTTTTATTTCTAGTTTGTCGCCTTTTGCGTTATATGTATTCACAATTTATTCGAGTTACGATCCGATACGCGTTCCGCAGTTATTCGTTCGTACATCGTTTTTGCGGGTATCCGAGAATTTGAATTTTTGGTTTTTTTCGAATTCCCCGTTTCGTTTTTATATTCGTTTCGTTCTTTATTTCGTACGATTACGTTCGACGTTCGAATATTCACAATTACATATTTCCAATACGTCGATTCCGATTATCGTCTCAAGTAAATGATCGCGTGACGTGACCTCTACACGGCCAAGTACATGGTCAATAATTTACGTATAATAAAACGTACGGTCCGAGGTAAACTTGGGCTATTCTTTTATTTAGCCAAAGCGTGATTCATAAACATCGTCTTGTTTTATTCGATCTTGAACAGACCGTATAGGAAAGATTCGTTACGTATATATATTTATATATATACGTCGTGTTTTTTCAAACCGACGACACGGTATCTATGACGTTAATCTATCGTTGTTGTTATTATTGAATCGTTATTAGTAACCGTAAAAGGTAAGTACGGGATGCAATTAAAAAACGTGCGTGTCAGTTTAACGACGCGTAATTATAATATTTCCAATACGTCAGTAACGTTGTTTAAACAAAAATGTTTTCTTTACTAGGCGTTCGTGTTTACCTACGACCGCACAAGCGTCCGAAACGTATAAATAATAATAGTTATTACGAGTATTAGTGACGAATAGTAAAAGCTCGACGCGATTTTAAATTTAAAAAAAAGGTACCGGACGAAATAAGTTATCGTTACGTGGATTGAATAAACGAATTATGTTTAAAGAATTTTGAAATCTACGCGTTTTATAATTTCGTAACTATCGAGATTCGTGAAAGTAATTTTAAATAAAGGATATTAACTTCGCGCTAATTCACCGCTATTATAATAATCGTAAGCGTCTCCGGACGTAAAGTTCACGTACTTATAACGCATATTTTAAAAAACCCGTCCGTAGTTCGATAAATGTTCGGTATTTTATTTAATACCTATTTCGCGATTATTTTTTCCTCGTTATTCTTTAATTTGTTTCGTACCTTATAATTTTTTTTTTGCAATACGTTTTACTTCGCGAACGACCAAGCGAGAAATAACGCCCGCCGGGATTTAGTTAATAAGGAAAAATTATCGAAACCTACACACTATCTGAATTTCAACATCATTGTTGGAATTCGCGTATTTCGACGTTTTATTTTCGTCGTCGCGAACAAAAAAAATTTCCCGACTTACCAAAAATAAACAGCGTTTAAGTCTAGTGTGTAAATCACACGAGATTCGAACGATGGCTCGATTTTTTAGCAATTAACCACACGTTCGTTGTATAGTATATTCATACAAATTACCGAAATAAAATATCGACCGAATATTTTACGCTACATAAACAAATTCGCGATATTTTTCTTAGTTGGTAAAAAGAAACCGCGCAAACGGTATCTAATAAATCCGACCCCGAATTAAAACGTTCGCTATATTTATGTATATATATATATATATATATCGCGTGGCCTTATAGTTTGCACGGCGAAATGTTGCAGCGTTGGAGGTGATATTACAAATCGACTTTCGAGAATTACGTTCGCGCAAAGATAAATTCCGCGCTTAAACGTCGTGGCCACGAGGTACACTCGGGTATTTCCATTCCGGTCTTGACTCTTCGCCAAGTCCGAACCAGTTTCGACGATTTTATATAAGCAATAGTCGTCGATGGCCTTTTGACCGTATATTATGCACGAATGTTTGTTGTTTATTCGTTCGTCGTATTCAGCGGTCCAGCGAAGAAGGGGATTTTTAATTTATCCGCAACAGGTTTAAAAGTCGTTTATGGCCACATTAGTTTTGATTTATAGCCGATCAAAAACGCGTTCGTTTTTATATTTCAAAGCTATCCGCAACGTTGCCAATATTGAAAATCGCTATACGTTACGCTGTATAGGCGAATATCGTAATTTGAAAATCGTCGGAAAAATAACCAGTGTACCAACGGCGTAATCAAGAGCAATTACGTGTCGCGGGCACCTAGATTTCGATGGAAAACACAAGACTCTGTGTGATTGTTATTTTTAAACCGCTAGCGAACGCATTTATTATTTTATACGATTCGGCGTAAACGCCCCGTAAGAATTCGACGAATTTTTCTAAATATTATTCGCTATAGATTTTTCGAACGGCCCGTATATAGTAATTACGCGATACTGATTTCCTTTATTCCGTAAGCTCGTGTCGATAATTTTCGAATATAAGAAAAAGCTTCCCGAAATATCGTATTTTTAAAACAGCCACATTATGTCGCGTACAAACGCGGTTATCCCACGTTATTCGTAACTACCGTCTACCATTATATGTATATAACAGCGTGTTTTACAATAATTAAATTATATACCGCGGTAATTATGTAAGTTTTTTCGAAAATTGTGTGGCCGTAATTGCACGCGAAAAACACCTGTTTCTGACTTTCTAACTTCAAATATTTCGTGTAAAAGACATTATTTTCACTACTTTCGTGTCTATTAAATGTTAAATACGGTCGACTAAATATCCATAAATACTACGTTATTCGAACGCCAAAAACGGAATGGTTATTAGGTTACGTTATTAATTCGAACGTATTAAAAATACGACCGTTGTATGACGGCTGTACCTATAATCGTTAAGTACGTTGTTTATACGGCCAGCGCGTTTGTGTTATGTACGTAATTATAATTTACGTAGCCAGATACTAACGAAACGTGGAAATCAAACGTTCGCGATTATTTATATCCCAAATGTAAACTATTTAGAATTTAAGGGCGACGAAATGTAGATATCGTCGTTTTGATCACTCCGAAGTGTTTACCCTTCAACCATGCAAACATATTAATCGAAACGCGCTATCGAACTACTAACGTAATATTAAACGTCAATATTATACCCCGATAGTTATTTCGGTAGGTTTATATTTCGAACAAATCTCTCTCAAATTTTAATACTAAATGTTAGCGTGAAGGTGAAATCGAAAGGAGTTGAAAATATTTAATTAACGTGCACGCGTAAGTAAATCGCGATTAATGTAATTTTAATTCGTTTTAGCGTTACCGTTTTATCAACTCGACAAATTTATATTCGCCAACTATTTTCGTTATTTTATATATATATGTATAAATAAATTGTATGGTAAAATGTAAATTGTACGATATCGGCAATTGTTTTGTTATTCGATTCGGTACTTGTTGTTTTAACGCAATTCGATACTCAGTAACTCGCCGTTTTCTAAACCGAATACGTTTTATCACAATAATCATCATTGACTCGAGACGATTCTTAAATCCAAAACGGAAAATGTTTTAACGTACCTATGGTTACGGTTAGCGGTTGGAACAGAAAACGCGATACAAAAAAAGTATCGTTAGTATTACGATAGTATAGTATTTTTTCGTGTTTAATCGAACATCAGAAACGCTAGCGACGTACGAGTGTTCAAAATCGAAAATACATTCGAACTCGACGACGACGTTACCAATGTTTACTTCGCCCGGCCAACCCGTGACTCGACGCGTTACTTTAATTCGACAACAACTCGACCGGGTCCGCCTGTACATTTCGATCGACGGACAATTTTTTCGTGAAATACGCCGCGGATATTTTACGGGAACGTCGGAAAAATATAACGCATACTATTTAATAACGGAATAATATCACGCGGTTACCATATAACCGTACGTTATAATACGAAGGAAAAAAATAAAAGCAACTAAAAGTCGGTCATCTGTGTATAGGTAACAGCGTGTAACCCGACGTGGTCACCGAATAAAGGAAGGTAATTCGGCTAGTTTTCTGTAACCGATTAGTTGTCCCGGTTTCGGGTGTATGGGATTCCGCCGGGGCCGTACGTCGTAATCAACAAACGAAAACAAATCGCGAAACGTTTACTAAACATTGACGAAACGCCCCTCCACACTCACCCCCCTCACAACATACTCCCGCTAATGATCTACAATATGGTACGGCCGTATACATACGAAATCGTCGATTTTTACACGTGATTACTCACCGGCATCGAACGTCTCGACAAAAACTGTAATTGTGGACGGCCCATGTCGAGGCGGCGGTGTCGTGGAATTGGTCCGACTTTGCGCCCCCAAAGTGCCGGCAAGCGATCCGCGAAAATATCGCACGGCGGAACGGGCGGAGAGTGTCGCCGGGTACGAAAAAACAGAACGCCGAAGTTACGGAAACGAATAAAACGGCGAAAACGGCACGAAAACTGCGCCGCTCTGTTACACTGTCCGTGGAACTAAAACCGTCTTCGGGCATACGATCGTATTTCGGGAGCACACGTACTTCTTAACCGTACGTGCGCGTGTGGGGACAGGGGAGGGGTCGCACCTATTCCCTCGGGCGGTAGTACACTGGCCGCCGTCCAGTGGCGGAGGGGACGGCCGACAGGACGACGTCGCCAATTCGCCGACTCCTTCCCTCCTATATACACACATACATATACACACACACACATACACACACTTATCCACCCATTCCTCCTCGCCGTCGAGACGGTAACCCCTACCGCGAATATACGGTACGTATTATACCGCGTTAACAGAATTTCCGACCAAGGTCGTCGGAGAGCATCGTCGATACGTCCACGCGATTAACGTTCGTGGATATTATAGGTTGTTGTTGTTGTCGACTATGAACGGTGGCCCCCCCAAGAGACGTTTCTCGCCAAAAAACAACGACGACGACGCGCTTCAAACCAAACCGGTCACGAAAATTCAACGACCGTGCCGGTTGCGTAAATCCGCCGGCGGTATGTTTGACCGTTTCGCGAAATACGTCAAGGCGTCGTACTGGCGATGGGGGGGGCACCTCGACGATGGTTAGAAAGAGACGCGTTCGCTCATTTATGCGAACAAAATATACGTCTCTTTTTCTAAAAAAGAAAAAACGATAATCGCTGTCGACGATAAACGTTCGAAATCAACCGCTTATACAAATCTCGAGTTGTGCACAACACACCGTACTGTGGGTCAGTGGTGTCCGGTACTTTTGCGTGGCTGCCGCAATTCGGTTTCACCGGTCTGCCCGAAGGACGAAACAAATCGTCCGAAAATGCATCCACAAAGGGCCACGTTTCCCGTCTGGTCACCGTGGCGTTTTCGTTAGCGGAAAGGTTTTTCAAAAAATTCGTTCGGTCGTGACGCCGAAAAGTCGGCACACCGCGTCCAAATTCGTAAACGATTTCGCGACCCGAACCAGAAAATACGTCGAAACGAAATATCGGACAGTCACACAAACTTTTGGCGTCGGTTTTGCAAACCGGAACACGCAATCTACTGTTCAACAAAATGTCGGCGGAAAGACGTCGACTTTACCCTTAGTAAAATATTAACGATTTATGTAACGCGAATAATATTATTAATAATATTCGTAAACCAGTGGTCAATAGGTTTGCGGGTACCATAAAAATTATTTAACAAAATATTAAATAACTAAATGTATGAATGGTGTAAAATTTTAAGTCGAACGAAATTTTATGTTACATTGCGTTTTATATATTTCTACGCGATTAAATATTATATCGAAATATATATATATATATATATATATACACGCGTGTATACTCGTATTTTCGCCTCGGAACTTTTAGTATGTGATATGACCCCCCTTCCCGAATAAAAATTTTTCGGAATCGTTACATCGGACCGTCGATTAAATTTAATCGTAAAAACTTTCGAACGACAACCTCGACGGATTTTTCGGCGTTCGTCCTAAAGGTTACATACATTTTTCATCGACGT
Organism: Geopemphigus sp. TES_GeoC_2020; assembly: GCA_025469175.1. NCBI lineage: Eukaryota > Metazoa > Arthropoda > Insecta > Hemiptera > Aphididae > Geopemphigus > Geopemphigus sp. TES_GeoC_2020. The sequence continues at coordinate 74,580 of JAIPRN010000263.1, read as the reverse complement.
TAAGTGAGCTTTTTTCTCGAAAGAACGACGCATTTCTTATTACAATAAGTCTACAGGAACGTTTTTAGACATTTTCGCGATTTTTTCCTACGCGATAAATGTGTACGAAATTATGAAACATACGTTAGCGACAAACGAACGCTTAAATATAACGAGAAAAAACCGGTTTTACGCGTATTTCGATTTAAAATAATACAATGGTAAATTTATCATCGCGCTAATCGTCGTTATTCAAAAATTAATAAACTACGTGTATTTCATACATTCGTATATTATACGACCATTGATTTTTTTCTTTTAGAAAATAAATACGTTTACCCGTCTTATTGGTGTGGCGTGGTGGACTAGGCGGAGGAGAAACACGAATAACTGTACACGCGGTCATAAACCGTTTATTTATCATCGCCGACGTCGAAAATTACAAAAAACGAATTTCTCGCGTTATTCTAACATACGCGCGTGTTATTGTATCGTATAAACGTCGTTAGTCGTTCCGTATACACACGGTATCTATTGATGTCAGTTTTTAGTAGTTGTTTGGTCCATGTTTCCGTCGGTCGTAAACAACAGACCGATTATTCTGTTTATCGACGAGCGAGGGGGACTTAGGCGATAAAATAAACGCGCGAACGACGCTGTCGAAACGATACCATAGAAAAGTTCTTAACTCTTAGAAAATAACTATATATTTGGAAAATAATAGCAATCATAATCGTATATTATACGCGTAATAAAAACGATAGTGGTGTATAATAATAGTCAATGCGTAACAGTCAACGCATAATAGTCGATGTATCGTGAGAACTCGTATTGTTCTCTTTAATATTTTATTTTATTAAATACGCGTACGTTCCTTATTTTTTACGTAAACGCAGTTCGTAATTCTTATCGGTTGTTTTTGAATTTTTCGACTAGAGCCTCTTCATTGTTCTCGACGTTGATCGTTTACGAAATATATTACTAATACGAAAACGCGAAATTCGTCGACGGCGTTTTAATTTAAAAATTTAATTAACCCAATCGATATATTCGACGTCCTGATTTCCCAAATGTAGAAATAACTTTCGAATATTTAAACAAACTAACGCGTAACAAACAATAAATAAATACACGCGATACCTTTCATACTCGACCGTTTATATTCGTAATTATTACGTATAAGGAAATAATAGAGTAATATTACGCTTTGTTCGTAAATCACCGTTGGGCAATTTACATCGTCACTTACGAGTCGAAGGTCACGATGAACACACACACACACACGCGCCTATATAATCGTAAAATTCAAATATTTGGAATTAACGAAAGATCGTTTTTCCGTTCGTATCTTTTGGTATTCGGTGTTAGTTACACGTACATCCGTATACCATTATATTTTCGACGATTTTATTTTTAAAATTTTTCCGACAATCGAGTACTGCGTAGACAACGGGCACCAGTTCGTTCACAGTATTAACCCTAAAATTCGTTAGTCGATAAAAATATTTTTTCCTCGATTTTTCGGATATATTTATATATATTTAACGTTTTCAAAGTCATTATATACATACGTATTTCTCTCCTACGTTTTACCGAATAAATACGAGCGACTTGTATAAAGTCGCTTATAACTATAAAGTTATATATTTTATATACTTTAATAATGACGACCGTGTACGTGTAAATTACCTAATTACACGAATAATTACGTCGCTGCGCTCTCCCAGGCAAATAAACAACACGCTCCCCTCCCACTTTCCCACGTTCTCTCTTCCACGGGAATTAATTTTTTTAATAATTAATTTAATTCGTACAAACCGTTTATTTTTTAACTAATTGGCGATTGGCTAGTAGAAGACGCAAAAAAACAAAAATCAACAGCGGTAAGAGTTCTTCCGTGTACAGAATAGTTTCCTGTAAATAACGAACTCATAAAAAACGCGCGTAATGAAAAACGATAATAATGAAATCGGCGAAATCTATACGCATTTTGTTTATATTTAACGGTAGGTTAGGGCGTCGATTTTATTTAAAAATTATCGATCGGATAATTAAACGAAACAAACTCGAAATACGAACGAGTATATACTACTAGAGTACGATACCGAATTATGTTTCGAGCTCTCGAAGAACGCGAAAATTGTCCGTCGACAATTTTACCGAGTAAATCGAGCATTTTTTTTCGGATCGCTTTTATAATGACGATCGAAAAATACTATCGGGTTTAGTCGAAAACCGTGTCGAACGAATACCGAACTAGAAATAATGTATACAAATGTTACAAAACCGAGACGACTTCGATGGTGTTTTACGACTACGTTACCGATTTCAAAACCTAATCGGATCGGTGACCATTTCGCGGGGATGAAGGGATTTACCGACGGGATAATTATAATAAACACAACTGGTAATATTCCGTTAACCTTCGGGAATGTTGACGATGTTCCGACGTATGTAGAAAACCATGCGATTGGCCGGCGATCGAGAACGCTTGATCGTCGACGTGTTGCGGGGCCGCGACCGACGAGGCGATCACGGCAACGACGACAACGAAGGCGAACGGCTTTGGTGTCGGCTGCCACGATATTCGTGAAGTGACGATGGTCCGACGTAACTCTATATTAGTACGATATTAGGTGGAAAGATGTAGGGGCTATGTGAAGGTTTCTTAGGAGAAACCAACGGATCGGCCACATATACGGACTTATTACTCGAAAATCGTCGCGATTGACATTAACTATTTACCTATATTGCCCGACTGTATCTTATATCTGTCGCGAGATATACGCGTACAAAACGCGTTGTGGATTGACTGGCCATTAATCGGTGTTATACAACGGATACGACGACCACGAGTACAAAACCGCCGAATGTACCGGGCAGCCCACCGACCCTTTTTCGAGTCACCCTCGTTCGTTGGGTGTATAGTGTACGCGTTCCGTCGAACTGGCCCCGATATTTTAAATTAACCGCGTTTCGTAGTTATTATTATTATTGTCCGTATACGACGTAATCGGGTAGAAAGAGTGCTCGATATGCCGGTAGCGAATTGTGTCGTCCCGATTTTCGATTTAGTTTTCCCGAAAAAAACGACCCAAAAATTGGGAATGAAACGAATAAACGGCGGAATGATTGAAGCAATCGACATGAACGTAAAAAGTAACCGCCGTGCATCGCGGAAATATTAAGCCTTGGGAAAGAGCCTTGGTCATTGTTTAACGCGCGTTACCGGGTAACGAACCGACGACGTATTTTCGTCAATTTTATTTCTACGTTCCAACGTCAACCATACCGAAACACGGACATACGAAACATTCGGTATATCGGATATCAAAACGTACACGGTCCGTTAGTCGATCGAACGTCCGTACGAAAAATAAAAACGTAAACTATTCGACACGTATCCTTTCAATATTTTACGTTCATTTTGGTATGTTTCGAAACAGCTCGTCTTGTACCGTGAGGCCGTGTGTGAAAATTACCGAAAATATTCTCGGTAACCGACTCAATCCGGTACTAGCTGTCGTTCAGAATTGTTGCGCGAAAATCCAATCGTCGTCCCGCTTTCGAAATAAATTCTAAATACTCGCCGTAGGTTATATGGCCACGTTTGCGGGTAGGTTGCACAGCCGTCGCGATACGGCGAGCAGCGGGATGCCGCCGGATCATAATACTTATTCAGTATTTTGTAGCGCGGCCAGAGCCAGTGGTCGTTACCACGTATTTGTTATTATTTACGCCCTGTCGTAACAACACGAAATATCGATACGACGTATATGTATGGAATGAGCTGGTGGCCGTGTACAGGTAGTTTTTTCAAGATAATACGGTGGCGAGGGTAACACATGACGACCGTCTATCCGAGACCCGAATTCCATGCGCAAATGTATTCGGTTTCCTTTCGGTAATAGTCGTGACCAAATAGTATTTTTCGCGCTCCCATCCGTCGTCGTTTTTTCAAACGGGGTTTCGTTTTATATTCCCGAAGAATTCGTTCATTTTTTCCGTATACGTTCGTTGGCGATCCTTTGTACCGCGAATGGTTCAAGAGCCGTCCACCAGGTCGATATTAACCGGACGTAGTTTTAGTAATATTTTTACGCGAAAATTTTCCGTATTTCGACGTTATTTGTCCGTTTTTTTTATTTTTATCGAAACGAACCCGTCGACCTATTAAAATATTTCCCCTTTACCTGGTAGCGAACGTATTAATGCCGTCGCCAGTGAATAACATAACATAGGAACACGGATAGAATTAAAGACAATTCGGCGTGTACTCGTAAACATATTATTCTTCCTTGTTCGTTTGAACCGTCTAAAATAATATTATCGTACGTAATATTATTTCCGTTTAGTTATTTATATTATTATTATTATTTTCGACCTACGTACGAGCGATTAACAGGAAATATATCGCGTACCGTACAAACAACAAACGACGAATAATAGCGTAATAATTTACCGATATTACGATCGACATATTCCCGGACTCGTAATTGATATTGCTTTCTCGAGGGTTTTTTTTTTATTTACTCCTATTAACTTCCAGTAAAAAGGTTTTTCGCGTTTTAAATAAATATAAATTCGAAACGTAAAAACTAATAACAAGGCCGCCGCATTAAATTAACTCGCCGGTATATTTATATGTAATAATATGTAGAACACTAGAATAAAACTCGGTGTTTACCAATTATATTCGCTCGTATATTTTCGCTTGGTAGTTCATAACGTATTGTTATAAAGGTCAACATTTTTCACTATAATATTATTACCTTGAAGATTTTTCTACGATAAAATTCGTAATACCATTTCGGAAGGAAAGTATTGGAAAAAATTCGGAATTCGCGTATTACACACGCGATGAGACCGTACGAAACACGAAATGTTCGTTTTATTTCGTTCAGGATCAAAAACGCTTCAGACCTTTAGAATTCCTTTGAATACATATATACACGGAAATTGGCGCGTTTTTATCAATACTTCCAAGCATAATGTACCGACATAGGCATAATTTGAATAAAAAAATTAAAAATGTTTTTTATAAACTCGCGTCATTCATGATACGAATATAAGTTAATTTGACCTTCGCGAACGCAATGACGCAAGTAACGATCGTGCGGTTTTTTTCGCCGTCCGATTCAAATTCGAATGACGCGACTTCGTCCGAAATTTCGCTAAAATCGCCTTGGCAATTGGCGCGTTTAGCTAGAACGACCGTACATCTGGCTACTGCACTACAGAAAAACGGCGCTGTTAACAAATTATATTATTATAACTACGAACGACCTGCCACGCGCATACAAATATTACACTAATAATATTACCAATTACGATAGCCGGAGCATAATTAATGTTTCAACGTGAACATAAAATAACAACCAACGTCAATAACGACTATTGTTTACGAAAGTAAATTGTTTAATTACGCAAACGACTAGATTTGTTTCGTGCCGTTAAATGTTTTTGTTATTCGTCGCGTTCCGCTTTGAAAATCGAATCGCGTTCGTATACTTCACTCTTCAGGGCCGTGCGCTTAAGAATACCGTTGTACTCCCAGGCAAATACACAATTTGTCTCCTACTACTCGCGTCTACTCGCGTCTATTCGCTCTACGGCGAACACTATTTTTGTTTCTATTAATTCATTCAGCTCGTACGTACGAGAATTTTTATCTAAATAACGGATGAAAAAAATTGACCACGATAACAGTTCTTCCATGTACAGAACCGTTTCCCGTAAATAATTATAAATTTATAAAAAGCGCGCTAGAATTCAACGCGAATACTAAACGAACGTGTGAATTATAAAAAAAAACTGTCTGTCACCCGGACAAAAGGAAAATACGTAATGATCTATCAAGGGTGTAAATAGTAAACGAATATTTCTGACCGTTGTCGTTTCGTGTATAATGTTAAAATATATTGTAAAGTTTAAACGATTAAAACAATTGCCACTGTAAACCGTCGGATCGCTGTTACAAATACGATTTTAAACCAATATAATAAGTTATATAAAAACACGCGAATTAAAATGTATGGGTCTCCGCGGTATTAATGTAATCCGTCATTTCGTCAATTTCTGAAGGTGCTCGTTGATCCATTTGAGATTGTACATTAACGAGGCGTACACTCCGGGAACGCCTTCGGTACCGCATCCGATACCCCAAGACACAATGCCGACTTGCATGTACTTTTTACGCTCTCCTTTTATAGCGCAAAACAACGGCCCGCCACCATCGCCCTGCAAAACGAACGTGCGCGTGTTTCCGATTATACACGCGTATCAAGTTTCGTAATATATCGCCGGTGGCCAACTCTACACGACCAACAAGCGCCGGTTTGTACAATTTATCGAGATTTTTTCGCTTACTTGACACGTGTCCACTCCTTTTTCGCCACCGGCGCAAATGAAGCTCTCGTGCAAACGGAATATAATCCCGAGACGCGTTTTACGCAATTGATTCTGGCACACGTCGTTAGGCACCAGGGACAAATCGACTTTTTTAAGTATATCTTGATACTGATGGTGTTTTTCTGCGCGGAATAAAACGATAAGAGCCAAATTAACGAAGGGCGTCCATCGCGCGTATTCCGTATATTCGTATTTCGCGAACGACGTATAACTCGAAAGACACGAATACCCCTGACGCTCCTACTCGCGTTTAATCCGCGTATCCGTCGTCCTTGAATTTATTTATTCGCCGTTCGAACGCGAAATAGTTTACGCTCGCTCCACTTAAATTCGATAACTTATTAGACGAATTATAATACATCACCTCTCTCTCTCTCTCGTACGTCCACCTCTCCACGGTTTCCCATACGTCTGACGTATACAGTTTATAGGTGCGACTTATGCCTTATATAACGGTAAAAAAGACGTATTTTGCGTCGTAAATTATACCGTTTTTTTCCATATTACCAATTCGTCGGTAATTTTGTGCTGGATGTACGGCCGAAAGAAAAAATCGATATTTTTACGTTTTTCCCGGCGAAAAGCACTAAACGAACCGATTAATAAACGAAATTGTTCGCGCACGACGTCTCCTACATTCTCGATTTCTATCCATCCCCTCCGAATTATCGCGTCACCCTAGTTACGTTCGAATAATAGTGCACTCACTGAATCCGTCTTTACCCCATCCAATGGACACGCAAGAATGCGGGTCGTAAGTGACTTCTTTTTCGTTATTCGGAATGCATATAGTGTTAATGTGCGGTTTTTCCTCGTACGGATAATTGAGTTTGATCAACGCGACATCGTTGAACATCGACGCGTTGTTATGGTGCTGGTGTACAATTATTTTCGACACGCCGATGTCCTGGTGCGAGTCTTTGCTTTCTTCGTCGTTGTCGTTGGATTGCGTGTCCCATTCGCCAACTCTTACCTTCAACAAGTTGATATCTATTCCACTGTGTCAACATAAAACAAAATATAAACGCCAATGAAGCGTAGGTACGTTATGAAATAATCGCCTCGATTGAAAAGCAAATTACTTTGTACAGCGATATCGGTTTTCGACCTCGTATCGGCTACAAACGAAATATTATCCAAAATCCCGATATACATGTAACGTTCAATAACGACGGGGATATTTTATAAAACGTTAGTACATAGTAGAACAAAGACGCTTGGGCTAAATATTTCGAATTTCATTTCATATAATGGAACGCTAAAAATCCTAGCCTTTTATACTATCGGGCTTTTGAAGATTTGAAAAAAAATTCCCGTCGAATTATCCGTCCATCGCTAATCGTAATCTTTTTTTTTTTTATACATTTTCCTCGTTTTTCGTAGAAAAGTACATTTACCGCTTACGGTGCACGAACACGAAACTCTACTTCGGAAATTAGTGAAAACACGAATTGAAAAATAAACTACTTTTTCGTTTTGGTGCAAGTTTTTTATAGTTTCATCACGTGAATACTAATTTTGAGTAAACGCGATAATACAAAAGTCTTACGAATAGGTTACGTATCATAATCGTATAACTCACGGTATAAAAGAAAAAAAAGAACTATTCTTGTTATCGCGCGTAAAAATCGGACGAGTCCCATAAAAGTGTAAAAATTATTCGCTCGTGAACGCCATTATTAATAAAGTTAATTATCGCGAAACTTTGTAATAGTAAAACGTCAATAAGACTCGATACGGTAACGCGTGGCTTACGGCCCCGCGAGTAAATTTAAATCGTTAAAAACTAATAGAGTACTTGACACAATGCGCCGCTGTTAATACGATTTGTGGATGTATTAACGAACCGCCACATTGGAACACATTTTCAAGTCTTTTGTGAGTGGTCTCGTCTATGAATATTTTCAGAATAGCCACCATCCACGGAAATTGACCAAAATAGGAAACCGATTTTTCTGAAAACAAACGTGTAACGGAATACGTAAATCCATTCGATTAAAAATAATTTTTTTCCCGGTTTTTAATAATACTCGAAAATTCTAAACGCACCTTGCGAATTAACTACAATACGCGTATCGAACGCAGTATTTTCGGTGTCCCGTGGTGGCATACCAACACCACAACTTCGATCATTATAGTGGCCATTGTGGGTTTTGTCTTCGTTGGGATCTGGCTCGTGAGTATTTTGGGTTTTTATGTATTTTTTGTCGCAACACACTTGATTGCTACTGCAGCCAAATCTAGGGATAGGATATTGTCGGAAAAAAATTGTTTTCGGTTCACCACGCGAATTTGCCCAATTACGCTTACCTAATATCGATGTTTGGATTATCGTCGTTAGTGTCATGGTTTAAACATTGCGTTTTAGACACGCATATGCATTTATTCGGTTTCTCCACGTTCGGCTCCTCGTGATGTGTCACTGGCGGTAATTCGGATGAAGTGACGTACGATTCGGTTATAACCGGATTGACCGAAATCGGTTCGCTCACTGGCGGCGGCGCTCCATCTTCCGTTCGGCAACACGTTAAGCCGTCTGAGCAACCCGTCTCTGTAGACCTTCGCGAGCGGTGAAAAAAAAATAACGATAATGACGAAATTGGCGAGTTGTTCTGTACGCATTTTGTACGTTTAACGGTAGGTTAACTCGACAGGTATCGATTTTATTTAAAAATTAGAGATCGAATAATTAAACGAATCAATGTACGAACGAGTGTATACTCCACGCCTGGAATCTAAGGGCACGTTCAATTATAATAACAAATATATATAAAGTACGATACCGAATTACGTTTAATTCTCTCGAAAAACGCGAAAATTGTCCGTGGACGATTTTACCGAGCATTTTTCGGATCACTTTTATCGATAAAACTATCGGGTTCGATCGAATACCGTGTCGAATGAGGTATCGAACTAGACACAAGAAACGGGAAACGTGAAACGCGCGTCCGAATCCTACGCGAAAATTTGTCGACGAGTCGAAAAACGTTACGAACCCGAGGCGATTTCAATAACCGATCGATAAAAAACGGGCTGAGTAAAACGTGACTTATAAACACTTAGCGTACGCCAGTAGATTATAAATCGCGGGGGGGAAGGAGAGATCCAAAATATTTAAGCGTAGTTTTCGGACGAACTTATTATTTGACGACTACACCACCACCCGTATCCAAAATTGCGCGCGCGCGTACCTATTTGTATCGGTGACCAATTCGAGGGTACACCGACAAATACGATAACTATGTGCGCGTAATATTTCGTTACCCTTCGGGGATGTTGATGTAGTTGGACTTTTCGCACATGTAGAAATTCACGCATTTGCACGGCTGGCCGGCGATCGAGATTATTTGGTCGTCGGCGGATTGCGGGGCCGCGACCGCCGAGTCTATCACTATGACGATTACTACGGCGGCGAGCATCGTTGGCGACGGCCAGACGGCTTTCACGCGACGACGACCGTCCGGCATCGTGACGCGGACGGAACTAATTTGCTCGTCGGATGTCGGGCTGAAAGCTACCGGACGGGGGAAACGGACAAACGAAACAAGTATACTATTCGACAAGGGACCGCGGTGGGGAGATATGTGCGAGTGTTCTTCAGGAAAATAAACGGGCACGCATTTAACGGGACGAAATCTCCGCGAAATCGTCGTATTCGTGTGCGTGCACCTCGATACGCGTACAAAACACTTCGCGGATAAACTGACGATAAATCGGTATCGTACGACGGACACGACGACCGCGACAACACACCGTCGAATGACCGACCGGCCGGCCGCCGTCGTCGGCTTTTCGTGTTGTTCGAGTGAATGTCGTTTCCATCGGGTGTAGTGGGCGCGCGCGTTCCGCCGACGCGCGCCGACGTTATTAATTATCGTTATCCCGTCGCCTTGTCCGCGGGCCGACGTGTTTTGTTTATTATAGCCCGTAAACGGTTTTTCGAAACGGTGTGATCGACGAACCGAATTGTTGCCACACGCAATGGCGTACTAACTCCCCTTCTAGAAAATTTTTAGGAAAAATTAATTTCTCACGAGACGTATATTTTTAGTCAATAATAACGTAAAACTAAAATATGTTTAAACTTCAATACACGTTATAATATAACGTGTTCGTTAAAAATGAATAATCTATTAAAGTTTATATGTATCTAGTTTCGTTAAGATTATCCGATTTATTTATTTAAAAATTAACTCCTCCCCCCCAAAAAATTTAGGTCTAAATGCACCACTGGGCCACACGTTTTGCGATTCCCCAAAAACCCGATTAATAATTATTAAATATTATTATATTATAATCGACCCGAAAATGACGGAAGAAATACGAAATACGACGCGATTCTCTTCTGCACACGCGGTATTACGTTCCGGGATCTTTTAAAAGCTAAACGCCAGCTTGGACATGGAATACAATAATCCGCAGTTTTCGTTACGATCGGCGAATATTATAACCTTTCTGTACTGGGCGAAGTAAACGATATTTTTAATACGTAGGCGAACGATACTGTTATCGTTGACGACACGCTTATTGTCGACCGAAACACGTTCTGAAATTACCGGAAAAATCGACGTGAATATAAAAAGCGATCCGAAAATCGCAGAAATATATCGTTATTAATGAAGAGCCTTCGTGGCGCTTCTCAACGCACGTTATCGTGAACAAATTGACAACGTACGCGAAATGTTACGACGTGTTTTTTTTCAAATTACGTTCCAGAGTAAAACACGAAAACAATTCCGTATTTGGAACGTCCATAGTCTGTTAGTCGATCCAGCGGCCAAATGGACGTCTTTTGTTGGTTCGTTATTTTTTCGTTAGATACGCGTATCGTTATTTTTTAAAATAATTTACATTCGTGTCGTAATTTTAAACGTATTTAAATTTAATATATTAAAAATACGATCTACGCAACAATGTTACGTGTACGTGTATCTACTTCGAATGAGCTGTGTACAGGTGGTTTTTCCACGATACCGGCAGGATTATATCGTGTCGAGGGGGAGGAGAGAATCACGACGACCGATCACTATCCGAGGCCCGGATTTCTATGCTAATTATTTTATTTCGTTTCGTTTTTTTTTTCCTTTCGGTAATAACCGTGACCTTCTCGTTCTTCTCGTGACCGGATACCATTTTCTGCGCTCGTATCGCCGCGCGCGTTTTCGCAAACGAGTTTTTTTACCATATTCTCGACAAAATCTTTTATTCCGTACGTATTTTCCGCGTACGCTCGTACCATTAATCGTTGTTGATATTCAATTGCGCCGGGTGGTTCAATTACCGTTCCTGATGTCGATTTACAGGCGAATTTGTATACGTTTTACGCGTATATTTGAATATTTTATTATTATTTTTATTTTCCGACCGAAACGAGTAAGCCCGCTTATTTAAATATTTTCCGAATTTCTATTACGTCGAGTAGTAAATGTTTTATAAACAACGTGTATAGAATCAAAAAACAATTATTCTTCTGCTCACATTTACCAAAATATGTTTCTTCCTTACTCGTTTGAACCGTGTACAACAATATTTAACGATAAATTATTTTCGTATATTATTTATTATTTTACGTGTGCGACGTACGCGCGCGCGCGCCCGTGTGTGTGTGTGTGTGCAGTTAACAGAAAAATATGCAAAACGTATAAACATTCGTCGACAAATAATGGGCGTTATAATTTATTAACATTATGGCCGAGAATTCTCGTGGTTGTACGATATCGTTTTCTTGAGATTTGCGCGTCTTAAATAAATATCACCCGAAAACGTATTAAAATTAATTATCAGTAAACAACGCCATTCTCTCTGCAATAACGAATGTGGGTAAGTTTATAGTGAATATAATAATAATATTATCTAAAAGACTAGACGACCAAGTACTTTGTATTTACCTAGTTGCAATCGGTGGTATACTTTTGCCGGTAGATTGCGACGATGAGTAGACATTTTTAGTTTATAAAAAGTTTTTAAATTTATATCGGTATACTTAAAGGAGGTGAGAGGGAAGCGGGTCTCCAATGGACGAACTTTCTCCAAATTTATGGTGAAACCGTTTAATAACGCGTTAACCGTATGAAAAACGAAATATTTTGGACTCGTTCCGAAATTTTGTTTTTATTACGGCCTCGCCCTACGGGCGCGTATTTTTGGATTTTGATCGATACAATACGCGGCACCGACTGGAAACGCTACAAATTTGTGTCGTCTAAATCGTACGCAACACGGACTATATGTTTGCCTATGTACTCATCATACGGTGTCGGTTGTTCGTTTATTAATTTTTGTTTAGCACCCCTGCCGTGGCGTTGGGATACAACGGTCGAACAACGGTGGTCGGTGTGTTGCCTGTACGCCGTTTTACGGCGGAAAATTCGTTTACTTATTTCCGCTTATTATCTGCCGCGCTGCACGTTTGGACGAGCAATTCAGTTTGTACACCGAATTCGGGTGAAAAACGATTTTGGATGACGCTCATAGACACTATAAAGAATACTAACCGAATGATAATTTTTAATCGAAATTAGGATACGAGATTTTTACGAAATGCGTACGTGTATACGCGCGCATCGGCCACAATGGTTATTAGTGTACATCTGCGATACGGTAATATCGTAATAACGTCGTTCGCGGAATACAATTTTCGAGCTGAGTAATCTCGAAATAAGGGTTTATCGCGCGCATTTTCGCCGATTAATATTTCGATCGCGCGTTATTATGTTACGTCGGACGCTGGAGCGAAGAACATTTTCGACGATGTCCGATAGAATATTATCATTTTCGAGAAAATGCATGCACGTACCGTCGTAGTCAGCAGGAAATCGTTCGATAATGATTCGTAATTTATAAACGCTCCAGCGAACGTACTCGTCGAACACAATGATTTTACCATATCGGCGGCGCACTTTGAACCGGCCATGTGGTAACGATAACTAGTAGATAACCATTCACGTAATATTGTACGATATAATGGCGGTTATCGAATACGGTTGAATCTCGAAATTCCCAAGCCACAATGACGTTATTATTATTGACGTACACGCAAGATATATATGTTTCGCTGGTCGTCCGTTCAATACATATGACGTGAAACGCACGCGTCTAATCAATTTTAGTTTTGACCAAATAAATCGAATTCTTTTTTTTCCAATAAATTATCGGCACGTTTCGTAATTTTGCCGATTATTATTCGTTCTTTATACACAGGTGTACATACACACACGTACCTCCCACACATACACATATCTTTTAGCGAACCAAATTTACATTTCCACGATGAAATATGACGCAAGAAAAAAATCACGTTAATAAAAAAGACGAGCGATTATTGTAATAATTATTGAAATCAGTTTAGCACAGTTGTTTTTAAATTTGCCTGTTGGCAATCCACAATCCGTAATCGTGGACCGTGTAACACAATGTATATGTTCGATGATGATAAACGGACGTAGCACAATACACGTACATAGTTTGAAGTGAAATTGACACGTCGGAATATTTCGTAGTTTTGTGTCTGCGCTTTTTCATTATCGAATAACGTAGCTTAAAATTCGTACATTTATTTAGTAAACGATTGTTTTACGAACACGTGCTACTATGTCGGGTAGTATCATTTCACGATAAATTATTTCGCTTAAAAAACGAATATGTTCCTAACAATCAATATGAACGCATTATTGATAATCGTTGAGAAATAACACGTCGCTATACGTGTAGTGAAATTACAATATCTCTTGGTGATCTTGACATTTTGATACGGACATTTCGCCAATTATTTTTTGTAATTCGTAGAGGTCCGAAAAGAAAATTCATTTACGAATAAAAGTTTGGTAAATGCCCGAGTACCGTACGAACGTGGCTTGACGTCAATCGTGTTTTTTTGAACGTTACGTACACATATTCAGCGTCGTTTAGAATACAATTTGATTGTTGAAGTTCTTACGCGAATAATTCGAACGGAATCGTCGTTACATTTTACTATTATATCGTTTCGGTGCATGACGATATACACGAATTGTGTATTTTGGCAAAAGAAAATGCTTCGTTCAGAGTCAAAATAGTCCATTCGGTTTATTCAAATCGATACACGTGATACGTTATGTTTAAGTATTCGAATTCGAAAACCAGCGAGACGCGTAAATGATTAATATTTTCATTTCCTCGTATTTGTTCAAGATAAAGGGAACTATTTTCTTTTTCGGCGAATAAACGTCGTTTGAATTATTCTAAAAATTATGGTCCAATTTAATTCGTTCGAAAAAAGAAATGAACATTTTTTAGGGAAGTGAAAATGACTCGCGCCAATATGGCTACAGGTTTAGCGCCATTTCAAATAGACGTAAATACAATATTTTGTTTAAAAATGTTCGACTGAAATTACGTAAATTATTAATATTGTGGTTGCTGTATTGTGTGGATACTTCCACACGATTAAAGTTATTATACGCTAAACGTAAAAATAAAATGACCGTTTTTCCCGTTTACACAACCGGTAACATATTAATAATATAAAGGGACGTTAGAATCGAAATTAAATTCACGATGGTCGATGGCGTGGTTAATTATCGTTTTAATCGTTCGTAACTAATTAATTATAACGTCATTATTGCATATAAGTGTATGGTTGAAATAGTATTTAACGACGCGTATATAACGAGTGTCATTGTGAACGTAAAATAATGTTTTATACTTTACATTAATATACATTAAACTACATAGCTTTGCTTTTGTCTATGCATTTGATACGCGTAAACATTTTCTGTTTGTTTGGATATTTTAAATATTTTAAAAATATAAATATATATATATATATATATATATAATTAAAATATAAAAATATGATAAATTATTGACAATCGCCATTAATCGGTAACCAAGCGGTGTATAATAAAAGAAATGTTTTAAGTAAAACAGTCGAATAATTGAATCACTCTAAAATTGATCGTGATTAAAATTGCAAATATTCGAGCCTAAATTTTTACCGAAACGTACACCGAAGTTCATAAAAAATGCGAAAATAACGGTTAATTTTCTCCGAACACTTCGAAACGTTATTTTTCGTATTTTTAAAATATTCGCAAAACACGTATTAAGGCAAATTCAAAATCGAAATATACAGTCTATCGAAACTAAAATTATAAACTTTCGAAATTAAAAACGAATCACGCGTATAAATGACGTTATTTCGTAATTAGTTTAATCGACGTGTACAGTTGGCAGAGGTATCAAATCACAATTACAGATTTTTTTACCGAGGGCGTATGATTTTTTGAATATTTTCGAAATATATAATCCGAACGGATTTCGACGATTTCGTCGGGAACGGGTGTCCTAAATGATTTTTCGTTTGTTTCGGACGAAGACATGCCGAAAAATTTGCTTTATTATCGTCCCCTCGTTTACGGTATAAAATCGTTTACCGACAAAAAAAAATCGCGTAGTAACAATCGACTTGTTTTACGTATTAAGTTTTTTCCGTCAAAATCGAATCGTCCAATTTTTAAAATATTCCGTTTCAGGCAAATAATATTATTCATCGTGCGTGCGACCGCGATGACGACCGTTCGTACAGAACGTATATATATATATATATTATCAATTAATCGCGTACAATAATAAACCACGATAGTGAAATTATACAATTATTTCTACAAAAATTGTCAATTAATGCGTACAGTTTAATCGATAACGACGCGAATTTCAACCATAACGTTACAGTTATTACTCGTCATACGTTATTGTTCAAAAATTGATTTAACGGGTTAAATTTAAAACGAGTTTCGTACCGAAATCTAATACTTTTCTTTCGAAAACAAAACCGTACTGTAGACGTTGCGTTCAACGAGTGTAACAGAATAACAAATACGTACGAGCTTTTACGGATCAATACGTTCATAGAATTTGAACGTTCGTATTCGATTAATTTCGTCAGCCTCGAACTAATCGGCTTTTAATATCACACCCAGTGTGCGTTACAGATGATTTTACGTATTTTACGCCGCGATACCTATATATTGTCGGCGGTTCTTTTGTTTTTGCGATAAATATTTATCGTTAGAATTAGTCGTTACTTAACGTAGACTAATGGTGGGGAGCCAGTATTGTGACTAATAGTTTTTTGCCCACTTTCGATTTACCACCGAAAGAAAAAAACGGAGACCTCGCGACGTTTACGTAATTGTTTAACACGATCGCAATAACAACGGTATAAGGAACGAACACGCATTTTTTTTACCACACACGTTTCATTTTTAAAATTTTATCACGTATTTCGTAAATCTTTTTTTTTAAGATAATTCACGATTTGTACGAATTATGAGGAACGATTGTCGGTACCGACAAGATAACGAATTTAAAAATATCGATTTACTATCGTTGTACCCATAAATTTGCACGGTTCGTCTTGTACGATATATTAGCTCGGTTTTTATGTTACAAGTGTTCCTCGTACGCGTTACGTTTTTTTACGGAATATTATTATAATTAATATTATTTTATACTTAATATATAGTCGCATGCCGCAGAACATTCGTTACTCCGAGCAAAATTATGATAAAATATTCGAACGACCGTTATGATACAATATTACTTGTCGGCAGCATTTGCTGTCACCTATCCGGGTATTTCTCGTAAAGGCGCGACAATTTATCCGACGGTAATCGTTTCGTATGGCCGGTTTCTCGTCGTGGACCTGAACTCCGAAAGGGACGTATCGTGTTGTTTCGAGTGCCTTTGATTTGACCGAAGAACGGAAAGAACACAGGCGGACGGTGACGTAGTGGCGCGTTACACTTGCGACGAAACGCGACTACGTTGGGAAACACGAACGATTTGTCAGACGTAGAAAGCTTATTTCCTCCGAAACTTTCACTGTGGAAATTAGCGCGTCAACTAGTCTTTAAACTGCCGAATACCCTTCGTAAATTACCACCTCCGTAAGTACGCGCGTTTTTGTCCGTAATTTTTAACTCGACGAATATCGATAATTTATAATAAATAATATTATTTCGTCGACGATATTTTTGAGAACCCTTGGATCGTGTGTCCGTGTATTTAGCGAAGTAAGCATCTGTTCGACGGCGACCGCCGACGACAATGATGTTATTAAGATCGGGTGGGTCAGTCGATTCTTAAACGCGACCGATTGAAACGTGACCGTAACGGCATTCAACAAAACAATATATATATATATATATATATATTCAGTTCGATAAAATTTTTATTTTTCGAAATTGTACGTAAATAAGCGATTTTCGTTGTTAATTACGCGCCCACTGCCGAAAATAATTTACACGGCGATAAAAAGACGTTCATTACGCGGTTATAAATCCGGCTTTACGGTCGGCGTTTACGACTTTCAAAATTCGAGATACCTACCACCGCGACGAAGCATACAAAAACGTAAGTACGACGGTGTTTTTTTTTTTTTTTTTTTTTGAAAATATCGCGCTCGTGGCGATAAAAAACATTTAAAAACGCTGCCGCCGGTCGACGGTAACATTTACGTATTTCCAAACGCGTGTGCGTCGTCATCGGCGGCAGTTTAACGATAACGCGTCACGCGAACGACGCGAAAAAATAAAATGATTTTGGCCGTTCGACATGGCCGGGCGCGTTTAATTTCGCGTATCGCCCACGAACGAGCCACCGCCGAGTTGTTTCTGACGGTTGTCCGCGTATCCCTCAGCCCTCCTGAACGCGCACAGGGGACGGAGGGGGCACGTCGTTTTCAAAATTCGACCCGTTCTACAGTGTCGTTTTCGGACGGGCAGATCACAGTGGCCACCAAACTGACCGTTCGGCAGACGGACGCGGTCCAAAGCGCCATCGTACCGTGACGAGCTTCCCTCTCACCGTAATTCACCCCATTAGGCGTAAAACGCGACCGTCGCGATCACTCGACCGCCCGCCCGCCCGTCCATCCACCCGCTCACGGCCTCTTAGCCGTTCGGAGCCCCGCACAATTTCGTTTTCTCTTCCAAGAAGCGCCCGTCGTCCGTCCCACCACCACCACCTCCGCTGCCTACCAAGCACCGATCCAGTCCGTCCGCGCCACTGTTTTGCCTGTCGTTGTCGTTGTCGTCGTCGTCGTCGTCGTCGTCGTTGTCGTCGTTGCTATACGGGTTCCGTCATTTCGACGTCGGTTGTCTGTCCGTTCGCCCGTTTGTTCGTTGGTTGCGAACGTGTCTCTCCTCCGGACGGCCCCTCAACGACGTTTCCACGTTTTTTCGCCGGCCACGAACACAAGAACCGCCCGTCGTTTTAAACTTTTCGTCCGTATTACGTTACGTAGATTGGAGTGAGTAGTATTTTCTCGATCGTCGCCGCCATACCTACCGTATGGTTTTCGTGTTTTTTGCCCCTCCCTGAGCCGACGAAACCACGAGTTTTTCGTTGTTACCGGTAGCGTCGAATACTACGTTCGTCTAGCGACATTTTACGGCGGCGACGTGTCCGTTTCTCGTTTGAACGAAACGAACGTACGTCGTATCGCGAAAATCGTTACGCGCCGGCTTATTGGACTTACCCGAAAGTTCGGGTTATATTTAGACGTACATGAAACGCGTCGCGTACGTTACGCCGAAATGCGTCTGCGCGTGCGTGACTGTCGGTTTCCGCCTATCCCAACGCGCGATCGAAAATCGAAACGACCACGTTTCTACGCTCCGTTATCCATCCTAACTACCATTTTATTTCATCGTTTTTAATCATCCGTTCAATTTTCCCGTTTGTTTCGACGCGATTTTTTATACGTTAATTACGCGTACGTGTTTTGTGTTATTGTACGATTGAGAGTGACTTGCACCCCGTAGTGCATAGGTCTTTTTACGTGAAATCCATTTTGTTTGTAGCTTTCGCTTATTAACGAATTATTTATATTTAATTAATTGTATTGCGTAACGAGTAATAGCCGTTAGGAAATATTAAATTTAAACGATTTTTAGTTTCAACGATATATTGATATAGATGAAGTATAATAATATAATAGTTTACGCTAAACGTCTACGATATTTTAAAGTATAAAGTTTTTATATTTTCCAAATTACGTAAATATTCGTTTTGTATATTTCAGAAAAGATTTATTATATTTATTAATTAATACTAACGTCGTTCAGAATTGTTTTTGTTTTTAATACCATCTTTTATTATTGATTTCAAATCGAAAATACGAGTTTATAAAATTTATTAATACAACTCTAGAGTCTTTGTGGATGTAATGTGAGCTAATATTTATAGAATAGTTTATTAGATGAGATGTCAATGTAACAAACAATTGTTTGTTGCACTAACAATTGCACCTATAATTATAGAATTTATATGTATATATATATATATATATTTGGATTCGTAGATGTTTATTTACGTTCGAACAATTTAAGCCTGGGTAGAGGACTATATATAAACTTTCTTTAGATTATCTTTTTATGGATGCAAACTTTTCAAGTTTTAAATTTGAAATACAATTTTTGTTTAATATTTCTATAATCATTATCGTTTAAGTTTCTTCCTTAATAACTCTTAAACATTAAACTAGGAATATGTTTGCTATTCAGATTTCTATTCTTATTACCTTTATTTGGTGCTTCCATTAATATATAAAATATTCAGTTCAATATTGTTACATTAGCTATTTAGGTATTGTATTAACGTGTGTTTTATTAAAATTCCTTGATATATATTGATATATCAGTTTCATTTATATAAATTATAAATCTTTTTAAATTATTGTATTAATTTTTTTTTAAATTATTATTTTCTATATTTAATTAAGTATATATATATTTAACCATTTTTATTTATGAAAGTGACATTTTCCTAATTATTTGAAGCGTTCGTTTTTTTCTTTGCGCGAAAATTAATTATTATAAATAATATTTTGACGCGTAGATTCGAAATGGCCGATTGCGAATGGGAAGATGCAACAAGCTCAAACAGAAGAGAAGGTCGTGGACGTGGTGGTGGTGGTGGTGGTGGTCGTACTGGCGGAACACACGGCAGAGGAAATAATTATAATAAAAACAAAGAAGAGTCACAAGGAGACGATTTTTGGGGTAACGATAGCAACGGTAAAGTAAACGGTGATAGGGACGTAGGTTCTTCACGTAATCACTTCGGTAGAAGTGGTGGAAGAAATAGGGGAGGTCGAGCTTCGAATAACGGCGACAGTGGCGATTTCGGTGACGAACAACCACCGGTAAACGATAAACCGAGACCAACGTATATACCTCCGGAAATCGATGATAACGAATATAACGGTATCGAAGCCGGCCTGAACTTTAATAAATACGAAAAAATCGAAGTGAAAGTTAGTGGCGATTCCGTGCCGAAACATATAGAATCGTTCAAGAATTCAGGATTGCGCGAAGTATTGATCGAGAAATTGGCCAAGTGTAATTACATCGTACCTACCCCGATCCAGAAGTACGCGATCCCGATCATAATTAACGGACGCGATATGATGGCCAGTGCGCAGACGGGTTCTGGAAAAACTGTAAGTGTTTATTAAGTACGAATACCGAGTAAAATTTCGACGAACGTCGGCGTTTCTCGATAACGGTCGGGGAATTGCGTGTTTTTTACACGCGCGTCGTTTCGATCATTTTTATAGGCCGCGTTTGTGTTGCCAATAGTGCACACCTTGCTCAGTCAACCGAAAGATTTAGTTTTCGAACGGGACTATTGCGAACCGCAATGCGTTATTATGTCGCCTACTCGGGAATTGGCCATACAAATTCGGGATGTCGTGTACAAACTAACCGTGGGTACAATAATCAAACAGTCGATTCTCTACGGTGGCACCGCAACGGGACATCAAAGATCGCAGCTGGCGGTAACCCGTTTTCATTTTCTGTTATTTAAATATACCCTTCGTTTCAATATCGTTTGTAATTTGTTTATTGTAGAACGGCGTTCACATAATTGTGGCAACGCCTGGCCGTCTAATCGATTTCGTCGGTAGAGGAATCGTGTCGTTCAAGTCTTTAAGATTTTTCGTATTGGACGAAGCGGATCGAATGTTGGACATGGGTTTCAAACCCGATATTGAACGCATTTTAAACCACGAAACGATGGTTGATATTGTAAGTATTGTCGTTGTATTATTCGCGTTTTTTTTAATTGACGCGAATTAATTTAACCGTTAATTTTCAGAATTCCAGACAAACTCTTCTTTTTTCTGCTACTTTGGCAGACGATATTCAAATGTTGGCCAAGTCGTACCTGAAACCGAATTATATATTTGTGGCTGTAGGAGAAGTTGGAGGCGCTTGTAAAGACGTTAAACAAGAAATCGTAGAAGTTTCCAAGTTCGAAAAAAAGAAAGAGTTGATTAAAGTTTTGGAATCTTTAGGTAAGTATCTAATAACGTAGTTTAGCCATAGTAATTGTAATTGTTAATATCGATGTTTTCATCCCGTTTAGGCGATTGTACGGGTACAATGGTTTTTGTGGAGCAAAAAAGAAACGCGGATTTTATCGCGGTGTTTTTAAGCGAAAAGAACTTCCCAACTACTAGCATTCATGGAGACCGTGAACAACCCGAGAGAGAACAGGCACTAAGAGATTTTAAGACGAATAGAATGAAAATATTGGTGGCTACTGCGGTTGCGGCCAGAGGTTTAGGTTTGTGTGGTTTTTTGTTTTAATTTTTTGACGCGTTAATCGACGAATTTACTAAGGAATTTCTGTTGTTTTGTAGATATTAAAGGTGTTAATTGCGTGGTTAATTTTGATATGCCTAGCTCTATTGATGAGTATGTACACCGAATTGGCCGAACAGGAAGATTAGGAAATTCTGGAAAAGCCATATCGTTCTACGATAGTAGTTGCGATTGTAGTTTGGCATCAGACTTGATTAGAATTCTTAAACAGGTTCGTGACTTTTAAAACTAGCCTTGTACGCGTTGTTCGTTTACGATCAATAATAAATCGGTGTTCGTAGGCTGATCAAGAAATACCGTCGTTTTTAAGCAGCGGAAGTAGTGGATATTCTTACGGAGGAAATAGAAACAATGGTACACAATCGTTTAATAATGACGTTAGACAAAGCACGGTAAGTTGTTGTTTTCGTCGTCGTATATTTTACGAATTTCCTAACAAACTTGTGAATCGACGAAATCGTCAAAAATGGTGGTTTTCGATTAATCCGAATTATTTTATTTCGATCGATCCTCTACATAATATACGGATAATTCCTCGACGATTCGTGTTGGTGAATAAGTTTTACACAATTCTATTTCATATCGTTTGGTCTTTTGCTTACAGGAAATTGTTGCTGACGATGAGGAAGAAGGATGGTGAAGAACAAGAGACTTAAACTCTCGCTACTGCTGCTATTAATATTTTTTTAAAATACCCGAATCGGACTGATTGATTAATAAGTTTTTAGTTTCGTACGCTATATATTATTCTGTAAATCAAGAATTACTATTCCTTAAATTATGTACACGCTATAATTGTACTTTTTTTCATTAACGTTTGTTAAATGTTTCTAATAAATTAAATTATTTTCACTCGTCGGTTTTAAATCGATTCGTTTTTTAAAAACGAATCGTGGTTTTTTATTTTCTTTGTTTCCTCGTCGTTTATTTATTCATCCGTACGAACATTTTCCCATGGGTTTTAAATAATCTCCGTTATATTAAAAATTAGCAATTTGTATATGGCGCCAACGTGTGCTCAAGAGGAGTATTCGGTGGCCCGTTTTAAAGTTTCTCAAACTCGTTTCTTTTTGTGATTGACTTATCCGTGGTTGGATTTTTAAACCAATTTGTTTTTGAAACATAAAATATCGCCGTTTAACCGTTCTAATAGTTTTATCAAAAATATTATTGTCGTAAAACGTATTACGTATACAACAAACGCCGCTGTTTGTTGGAGATCGAGTCTCGTAGAGATATATGTAACACGGCCGATTAAATGTATTATCGTCGGTAATAAAATGGCGGAATTGATTACGCCGCAATTGGATGTTCGTCCAGACCAACTAGTTAACGTACGGAATAAAAATCTCCGCTTGTTGCAAAATGAACGTACGGCCCAGTATATTGGCCAGCGTAATGTCCGCGTTTGGCGAGTACTCCTATTTGTGAAACGATTACGAAGTTTACTCGTCGCTCGAACAAAACGGAAATCCCACGGTAGGCGAATATTACGTTTGTCAGAACGAACGTGTTAAACGTAACTCGGTAATCAATTCGAACGTCTGACTGACCGAACCGAACGCGCCCGTTTATATTTACGTCGTTTTAAATCGCCCCCCATTAGTCCGAAATCTCGATTCGTTCGTACGAACCGACGGTATTAACGGAAAGGGGAGCACGCAGATTGCGTACGTCGGTCCGTCGCGTAACCGAAATTTAGCTCGATTATTATTACTGCGTGGTTCAACGAACACACCGGCTGTACAATATCCGATACGACGACGCCTCGACGCGCGTCCCTATAGATATGTAGCCTATATGGCCGTGGACAGCGTTACGGTACGCCCGTCGTCGTTCTATGTGATTCCGTCGTACACGCACGTCGCGACGCGTATCCGTGGCTTCCGGGACGACGGACGAACGTCCGGTAATTCTCGTAATTTTCTCGTCCCTAAACGGCACGACGATCGTATCCGAGAAACAATACTCGGTCGGCGCGCACCGTACCGGGCTACTGTTGGAGACAATAATCGCGCGCTGGGCCGAACGACGAGCGCGGGGAACAATAACGGCCATGCGGGAAATCTGTCACTTGCAAGTCGGCCAATGCGGAAACCAAATCGGCTCCAAAGTAATACACGGGCGTTTCGTAAATCGAACGTCTTTCGGCGACAATTTCCACGTACTTAGCAGCGGGCCTCGGGCTCGTGTTTTCCGCGCTAGTCGAAACGTACAAAAACACCGTACCGCCTTCGTGTATAAACTCGCTACGCGTTTGATCAAAGTTTTCGACCTTCGAATAATTCGAATTTCCTTCCGTCCGGCGACAGTAGGCCAATTCCGATGACAATCTATTTTGCTTTTCGCGCGCTCGGTAACGATAATTTTTGAAATTACCCGCCCACGCGCAGATAGTTAGAGCGACGTCGTTGCGCGTGTACCGTGACATATCGGAATACATTGAAATCCGAGTTACGTACACGGGAACGTACATAGGCTTATATGCCGCGCGTATAACGGACGCTGTTCACGGTTTTGTTTAGTTTTGGGAAGTCATATCGGACGAGCACGGTATCGATCCAACGGGAACTTATCACGGCGAATCGGACCTGCAGCTGGACCGCGTCGGTGTCTACTACACCGAAGCGCTCGGTAAGACTGTTGTTTATTCATTAGTAAACGAACGTATAAAGTTTATATAGTAAACGTATAGAGGCGGCGTCGGGCGACGCGTTTTTAACATTACTAAGGAAACGGAACCGTACGCGTCCGTCGTACTCGTTTTTCGATATTCGTCGTTTTGAGTATATAACCCGACGTCGGGTTCGAGCGGGTTACGGTTTACGGCGACGGATCCCGGCGGTGAATCGATACCGGCCCGAAATTCCGCCGATTCGCCGCCGTCGTAGTACGTTCCCGAATCGGACCGTCGGCGGTGGCCGCTCGAACGGCCGTTTAAAACGAAGTCCAAGCGCGTAACAAACGTTCCGACGCGGTAGGAAAAACGGTGTTTGCGAAACGGGCACGACGACAATTTCGCCGTTTTCTCTCGCGCGCGCGCGTAATTTCCATTGCGATCCAACCGTCGCGAACAACGGACGATTTCGTAGGGGAAAGACCGTCGCCGTAACAAACGCCGATACGTTGTTCGCGCCGGGTTTACTCGGCGGGGAAGGTTACCGTACTCGCGTTTCGGTTTTTTCCCCATGTTTGACGAACGCTTGTCGGAAACGATTAGGCGGCAAGTACGTACCTCGAGCGGTGCTCATTGATTTGGAACCGGGCACGATGGACTCGTTGAGGTCGGGCCCGTACGGCCAACTATTCCGGCCGGACAACTTCGTGTTCGGCCGGTCCGGCGCGGGCAACAACTGGGCGAAGGGACATTACGTGGACGGCGCCGAGTTGGCCGATTCGGCGCTGGACGTGATCAGGTGAGTGTAGTACCGGGTCGGACCACCCGGTTTTCCGTCGGCGCGCGTACGTTTTAATTTCCACGCGCGCCGGACGGGCGGCGTACTCGACACCGGTAAGCACTCATCCGTCACATTTTTCCCGGCGTACCAGAAAAGAGGTCGAGAATTGCGACTGCTTGCAAGGGTTCCAACTGACGCATTCGTTGGGCGGCGGAACCGGGTCCGGGATGGGCACGCTGTTGATATCGAAAATCCGCGAAGAGTACCCGGACCGCATCATAACCACGTACAGCGTCGTGCCATCGCCCAAGGTACAGTAAGTAGTAGTCGACGACGGACGTGTAAGGTCGATTCGTGCGCGGTAAATCCGGCGGTACGGAACGTTCCGCGCGTTTACCCGGTCGTGATGAATCGTCGTTGCATAACCCCTACCGTCCAATGACGTCTATTAAAACGGTTCACCCGGTCCCTCGACGACCGGTTTTCCACGGCCGTACGCACGCCCGCACCGCCGGCTCCGGATTGTCTACGGCCAGATCCCTTCGTGTCCGCCATTCCATTTCCGGTTCCTTCGTCACTTCCCTCCTCCCCCCCTCGGCCAACCGATTCTCTCGTATTTGACCGCCCATCCGCTACACACGTTCGTGTGACACGCTTAATCCTGTTTGATCTTTGCTTAGTCGTTTAACCGTCGAAACGTTCCGTCCGCATTCGCAGGTGTCCGACACGGTGGTGGAACCGTACAATTCCACGCTGTCCGTGCACCAGCTGGTGGAGAACACGGACGAAACGTTTTGCATCGACAACGAGGCGCTGTACGAAATTTGCTTCAGGACGCTGAAGCTGACCACGCCCACGTACGGGGACCTGAACCATCTAGTGTCGTTGGCCATGTGCGGCGTGACCACGTGCTTCCGGTTCCCCGGGCAACTGAACTCGGACCTGCGGAAACTGGCCGTGAACATGGTGCCGTTCCCGCGGCTACACTTCTTCATCACCGGGTACGCGCCGCTCACGTCCCGCGGCGGCCAACAGTATCGCGCGCTCACCGTCCCGGATCTGGTGCAACAGATGTTCGACTCGAAGAACATGATGGCCGCGTGCGACCCGCAGCACGGCCGGTACCTGACCGCCGGCAGCATATTCCGCGGCCGTATGTCCACGAGGGAGGTGGACGAGCAGATGTACAACATACAGGCGAAGAACACCAACTATTTCGTCGAGTGGATACCGAACAACACGAAGACGGCCATGTGCGACATACCGCCCCGGGGCCTGAAAATGGCGGCCACGTTCATCGGTAACACCACGGCCGTCCAGCAGATCATGAAGCGCGTGGCCGACCAGTTCACGGTCATGTACCGGCGGAAGGCGTTCCTGCACTGGTACACGGGCGAGGGCATGGACGAGATGGAATTCGACGAGGCCGAGGCCAACATGAACGACTTGGTGTCCGAGTACCAGCAGTACCAGGATGCGACCACGGAGGAGGTAAACGAGGACGACGACGATGATTAACTACGCCGAACGGTGACGGATTTGAGAAGGGTGGGGGGGAAGCGTTTTTTAGCCATCCGTGTAACGTTAAGCCGACGGTACGCCGACTCGGAATTCCGAACAATATCCCTCCACGGTATTTAATTACTTAATGTACGCGAGATAATTGTCCGTTTATCTGCGTATTATATAGTTAACGCGCGTGCGCAATTTGTGCCGCGTGTATTTTGATTTTTCGTCTTTCTTAAATAAAATTACGCTATTCCGAACGTTCGTTCCAAATCGACACGTATTTGTCGCATAATTTACCACGCGGAGTACTCGGCACGTTGGCTAACGATTCGTAGCGGTAACTTAAAAATAACCCCCCCGAACGTAAATATACGGAAGTGTATACCGGACGTTATCGTTCGTGTTTCGGGCGCGATTTTCGAAATCTCCATTTGGAGGATACGCGTCGTGCTTGTACGGTGTTTCACCGGACGCTCCTATTTAACCATGGTAACTAGTTGCTGTGCAGTTTAATACCGTTTAATAATAAACGTTAACGAATAAGTTTCGCGACGACACGGGCACACACATACACACCCACACACACACACACACACACACACACACACACACACACACACTACTGACACGGGCACACGAAAGGCGAAATCGCTTGTACACTCGTAACATGTCGCAACAGGACGATCTAAAATGCATCGCGGACTATCAATATTTCAAATGCGCCAAGCCGTTAGATTTTTCTTATAGAAAACTGGATTCGCTGGAAGGTAGGTTAAACTCGCGCGTTTAACCGACGCAGTCCCGTGTAAGGGACAGCGGCGCGCCCGTCGGTTTTTTCGAAATGTAAACGTTGGTTTACAGTACGTGTGTATAGTACGAAAAGAACTATTACGGTCCTTATCGATCGGATTACGCGGACAATTCAGGTCGGCGCCGTGCGAACGATACGCGACGCAATATTTTCGTATTCGTATACGCTCGCCGACCTACGGAAATTCGAACGCAAAACGACGTCTAAAATATCGGGAACAAATTTGTTCAAATTTGTACGCGCTTGCCTCTAACGATCTAAAAATCGAGATTGTCACGCGTGTTACGATCGAAAGTCACGGGAGTTGTGGACGGTAATTTCGCGCGAAGTTTTGGCCGCCGAATATAATTATAATTGGCGCCGCTTACGAAAATAATATCGCCTAAAACGCGACGTACTATATTATTATTCGGAAGGTCTTTTTTCAAACGTTAATCGATAGGAAAAATGGTCGAAAATGTCTACGCAAACACTTCACGATTGTTCTGTACGAGTAACAATTTTCGGAAATTCGGACGAATATCGTTTTTTTTTTTGTTTGTTTGGCCGTTCGACGCGACCCCTAGTCCGAAACCCGCGTGTTTTTACAAAACCGATTGTTGTTCGCTCTCGTACGGTTCCGTCGAAATCAAACGACGAAAAATAAGCCCGAGGCTCACGTTACGACGACGTCGAGGGACGGAGAGTTTTCGAGGCCGACTAGGGACGGGACCCGCACTGACTGGGACGACTTGGGCACCGTGTAACCCGTGCGCGTGGCACGGTTCGTACCGTACGAGCGCAAAAGTAAACTGCCGCGTTTGCAGCGTTGAACGGCAACGAACAGCCGTTACTTCAGAGCGTGAACGGCGGACCGAAGAAAAACCGCATGAACAATCGTTACCGGACCGGGTCGTTTTGGCTGAGCAACAACAACCTGAAACACGTGAACGGCCTGAGAATACTGGTCGACCGTCTGCTGGAGATGCCCGACTACCTATCGTGGTTGGACTTGTCCGGTAACCATTTGACGAAAATCAGTAACGTGAGTATCTTGGGCGTACAACGGTATGGCGCGTCGTACATTTGATTTGATATAAAAGAGTTTCCACGTTTCGTTTTCGCCAAAATGGAATTATTATTTTCTCGTAGAATTTTCGTCCACGTCATTCGTCGTTGGGTACGATTAGTATTTATCGGAGAAGCGTATTTAACCGATAGGTAAGACCGCCGCGCGCAACTGTCGCGTTATCGTCGCGAGCCGGGTAATATCGCGTTTATTTTTGTACGCGAATACGATCCCGGCGGTATTCGCCCGTCCTGTCGTCAAACGATCGCTGCTGGGTCGTTTTATTCGGCCGGTCCGCGTCGTACGGATTTTTATTTTGTTTTCGAGGGGCCGTTTTTAAACGACATCGTGCACGTGCCGATGGTTTTTCCACGGTACCGCGGCCCGCCGAGTTCGTAATACACGACCGACATTCGGCGGTGCTTCGAGGCATACGTCGTCGTAGCGCCACCGGGTTGGTGGGTGTGTAAGGGGAGGTAGGTGAGGGACGCGCCGCCGTTCGGGTGGCTCGAGCGACCGGAAACCGGCGTTCTCTTGCCCCGCAGGAATTCCTGATGTTCCCGAACCTGACGATGTTGTACCTGCACCGGAACTACATCGACGACATCGTGGAGGTGTACAAGCTACGGAGCCTGGGCAAGCTCCGGGCGTTGACGTTGAACAACAACCCGATGGCCACCGAGAGCCATTACCGGAAGATCGTTCTCCAGATGTTGCCCATTATCCGGAAGCTGGACAACGTGGTGGTGGTGCGCTCGGAACGCGAGTTCAGGGGCCAGCCGTTCGGCAAGGACATCCGGGTACGATTGTTGAACGCGTACCCGGAAGATTTCGACGGCAACTCGAAGAAGGCCGCCTGACCGATTGTATCCCCGCCGTGGTAGGGACCCGATGGGTCGGCTCACGCTTTTAAATTCCGTAATATAATACGCGCGATACGTCTAAAAAAATAGAGCGACTCGTCGTTCATTTCGGCTACATCGTCATACCGCGCGTATGTCATCAGGGGGCCGTTCGGATTACCGGAACGTAAACGACGCGCGTTTTTCGTAAAGGAAAACGTCCGAGACGAATGCGCGTTAATCGTCACTCCGACGTGTGTCGGTGCTTGCGAGTCGAGTTTGCCGACGGTATTCGTGTTGAACTATTCGCGTACGAGAACGTATATATATATATATGCGTATTTGTTTTACGACCGCGATAGAAACAAAAAAATGTCGCGAAATACTTATCGGCGTCAAATCGAAAAGAAAAACGACGTACCCGAATTACGTCGACCAACGTTCGCTAGAACATTTTACAATAATTCTAAACGTCCCGCGACTACGACTACACTAATGCGCTTGTCTTGTACTTTATCGAATAGGCTCCCAAAACAAACAAAAACTTAAAAAAATTTGAATTTTATCCGAATAAACTTTCTCGTTTAATCGCCCAACATTGGGCAAGTTGGTCCTAAATTGTATCGGTCAAACACGCGACATAGCAAACTTGGTCGAAATAATTACAAATATATATATAATTATATATTTACGTTTTTGAAGTATTCCTGTTAATATTGGTCGCGCGTTGACGTTGAAGAATGTATTGAACCTATTCGTGGAGTACAACGTTACAGGAAATATTTATTTACATTTATTTGGTGAAAATATCTATATTCCATTTTAAATTTTTTAATCAAATATAGCGTATTGAAAATCCGTTTCAAGTACTATTTGAATACCCGACAATCGTTTAGGCAGTTTATTTGATAGTCTAGTTAAGGAGAACAGGGACGGATATTTATTAGGAAAACAAATTTGAGATTTACACGCATACACACATACACACACACACGCGCGTGCGTACAAAATTATATTTATTTTTATTAGTCGTATTTGTTCAATTTTTTGGAATATCGAGAAACGTTATTAGAAATGACAACTAACGAAATTCACATTTCCGATTGGCCGTTGGGTTTAATTGATCAAATTTTTTTTTTTGGTAGTAATGTGAACAATTTGCAGTGTGGTTAAAATTCAATTTTTAATACATTTTCGTTAAATAATTAATCTAAACTGTATCGTTCATACGGTATGTTTAATTTTAAATATTCAAATTCGTTCAGGGAAGACTGGAGTTTCAATTGTGGATTTCGTATTTTGTTCTTACTAAATAACCATTACGGAGCAATTTGAAATTCAAATTATTACAAATAAGACGTATATTTAGTTTAATATATTATTTCCCGTTGTTCATTACAAAATCAAAATTATAACGTAAAATTAATTTTGAAACGCGACAGAAACTTAAACCAATTTGATTCATAGATACTAAAAAAAAAATTAGTATAATGGCGAATAACATACTTATTGTCAAGTGTTTTAAAAAAAAATATATGTATATATATATTAAGTAAATATGTACGTTACAATTATAATATAGTTATTATTATAGAGTATAATCAATAAATGAATAATATACTTAAGTATGTTTAAAATTCATATTTGTAAACATTTTAAACTAAATAATCTTGGACCAAAAAATAATAAAAATAATAAATCTGATTCTTAATGTTAAAAAAATAATATATATCACAATAATTGAACGCCTAATATATATTAATGGATTGTACAGAAGCAGTTTCAAATAACGTAAAACAAATAAGAATTTTTTTAAACTATTATACAATAATAAAGTTCATCATGGTTTTAACATATACTAGACATTATTATTATACAGATATGATTTAAGATGTCATATTGACATGAATAAAGGAAGAAACAATAATCATATTTATTAACTTAAAAACGATTAACTACAGTTGAGAGTAAGTGACCCACAGAAGAAAGCAGTAAAGACATAAATAATGCCCTGAAAAAAATCATAACACAATTAGTAAATTTCTATAACTATTGAGAAATGAATAAAGATCGTGTATTTTATAAATATGAACCTTTTAAATTTGAGTTTATTTTAATTTTATTTTAACAGTTACCCAGAAATGTCTTTTATTAAGTCATATAATATTAGAAAACGTTTCGTTTTAAATACAAATATTTATTTTATATTTGATTTCGGGTATTACAAGAAATAGGTAAAATACTTTGCCCAAAATGTTATTAAACCTTATAAATATTGTTTAATATAAATTCTTTATACAGGGCTTACTATTTAATTGGTCTGTAATGTGGATTTATGCGTATGTCAACCATAATTTTGTTTTTAATTTAAAAACGAATTATTTTAAAATAATAAAATAAACGTTTAAGCAAATTATAAATTTGAAAAAAAATTGTGAAATGTAAATATCAAATTTAATTTTCATGTTTTGTTAATCATAATTTTATTACAGACACTAACATATAAATTATTATAGACCCTTAGATACACAAAGAAATAACTTAAATTTTTTTTTATGTAGTTTTTTCATTTTTCAAACTATCATTCAGTTAACATTAAATTTTACTCACAATTCCTATAAGTACAAATATTACATATATTTTCACATTTTTCCAAAATAATGAACGTTGTAGTGTACGACTTTGTACTCTGAAATTCATGGATTGCGAACACAAGTTTTCAGTTTTATTAACTAATAATTCCAGCTTTTCTCCACGAAGAGCCACGTTGTCTGTAAATATAACATCAATTGTTAATTGTTCGTTGTAAAAGAAATATATATATATTTATTCGCCTCACCGATATTTCGAACCATTATGTCTTTTAGTTCATCTAATTCTCCATGTACTTTTGATAATGTGTCATATTCGTTTGGACTAGAAAATCGTTTCTGCAAATTAAACATTGTTATTATCATGCCAAAAGTCATTCGGCGATAAATATATTAATACCATTTCAGAAGCAAGTATCGGAGAAAATTCAGAATTCATTGAATATGCGATCGCATTATACGCCCGTTGGCCATACGTAGCTTGAAATCTTCGTTTTATTTCGTTTAAGAAAAAAAAAGCTTTGGATCGTTGGAATTCCTTTAAATACATACACGAAAAAGGACATACAATAAAAATTTTACTACACACACACACACACACACACACACACAATGTGCTTGAATCTATATTTTTAGTATAACCAATTGACATAGACGTAATCTAAGTAAGATTTAACATCAACAAATAAACTTACGTCATCCGTGATACACATATAAACGATTTGATTTTCACAAATGTAATGGTACAAGTAACGATCGTGTAGTAAACTTTGTTTTTTGTTTTCCGGTCCGATTTGGCTTAAAACGCCTTCCAAAATTTCACCAAAATTCCCTTGGTAATTGGCATGTTTGGCCAGCACGACCAGACCTCTGGTTACTACGCTATAGAAAAGCGGCATTGTTAACCAAATATATAAACTACGAATGACCTGAAACACAAATATAAATATTGTATTATTAACATTGCCAATTACAACAGATTAAATATATTCTATGATTCAATATTGTCATATTGGTTCAGTTAATATATATGTACAGGTAAGGACGATAGGATACCCCAAGATGATAATAATTTAATAATGTATAGTGGCTGTACTTATACGAATGTTTTATAATGAAAATACATTTTTTTATTCAGCAATTATGTTTGGGACTATTTTAACGTTGAGTTGTTATGTGAGTTTAAGTTACGTTACATGGTAATGGTGTAATTATTTATCATTCGATCAACATTTTGAAATAATATTAATATGGATAATTAAGAATCGTATTAAGTTAGCTGACATAGCATGCGTAGTAATACTATTGTTATTCAAGGTTTGTTCATACAATATAGTTTGGACACAGTAAAGTATTGGTATAATATTTATAATTTCCTCCTATTAAAATGTAGAACGTTGTGTATATCGATCGTTCTTTGTTTGAAATATTTTTTTGGCTTTACAAATCGGTTACTGAACTATTTCGTTTATTTTTACTCGTAATGTGTACATAATACTACAACGCACTATACGATGTTCTTTAGATTAGAAATACGTGTCTAATTTAATCGTTATCAATTATAAAAATATACCTACGTTATTATACACATGACACTAAAAACAAACAAACGGTTATTAATTAGACTATTAATTATTTGACGGTATACAATCACAAGTACTTCATATATGTTTAAAGATTTTAATAGTATTGCTTAATTTTTTTTTTCAAGAGCAACGCTATGATAAAATTAGTAAAGAACTTATTAAAGTTCTTTTAAATTCGATTAAGATAAAAAACGTTCTTTTAGATTTTATTTAATAAATATTTCAATTTCAACGCGTTAAGTTAAGGAAATGATACATATTATATTATTGTGAATTTGTTTAAACATAATCTAGACGAACGTTATTTTTGTAAACAAATTTAGATATTACGGTAAAACACAAAATAATGGACATACAAATGGAAAATAACATGTAGCGATTACTTAATCGTAAAAGTAAATTTGTTTTTGTCTGAGAAAAATATAGAGTCGTCAAAGAGAAAGGAACGAGTAATACGTATACATATTATTATAATTAGGAAGTGGATTTAAACGGCTTGGTACGCTGAAAACTACGCTATCCCTAAAATGACCGAAAATTGAAATTTAAAATCAAAATTATCTTTAACCTTCTACTGTTAACGTTATTCGGAATGTGTCACAATGAACCGTATAAAAAATATATAAATATATATATACGCATACAAAACCAGTGTCGAGTAACAGAATACGACCATAACGGGTTACGTAGTCCGATAAATTCTCAATGGAAGCGGACGCGAATGTTACTTACTAAAAATAGCGAACTAGGTCGTTGGAATACGCGACGTCGGATAAAAACGGAAAGAAATCGCGACGAAGAACAAAAAACACGTTCGAATACGCGCGTATAATAAATCCGCCCCTCACTATCGTCATCGGACGGCGAGCGACGGGACACGATCGGGACACTTACTGTTCTACCGGTACGGAGAATCGTTGTTTGTTAGACGACGACGGGCCGGGCCATTGGTGTCGAAAACTCGCCGACGAATAACACGGCGGCGACGGCGGTTTGGTAAGCGCGGAAATTCGCTGGCGTTGGAGACACCGAGAACGCCGACACGACCGGGGGGGAGAAGCCAAACACGATCGGGAACGACGATACGTTTCGCGCGCGCGTCATATGACGCAACCGTGGACGGCGAAGACGAGCGTTTCGTTCATTTACGCGGCGTAATTCCCGTGTGTAACGTAATATCGGATGTATCGACGACGAGCGGTGGGACGACGAAGGGGAACGTCGCGCACTTGACACCGAGTGCGACCTGTTTCCAATATCGCTTTTTCGATTCGTTATTGTGTAGTGCGGTGTGGTAGTAGTGACGGTTAGGTACATCGGACGTGTCGTTATCGGCAACCGCGTCGTATCGGTTATCACTCGTTGTCCCGTACGAATTGTTCAGGCTTAAACAACGGCGGACGGTCGTCTCGCGCGTACCAGTTCGCCGCGTCTACCGTATTCGGGAATTGCCGTCGTTATTCCGCCGCCGCCTAGAAGACGTATTACGAACATAACGCGTCCCGGTGCAAATGACGCGCGCCCCGATCTTCCGGTCGGATTGGCGCCGATAAAATTCGTCCGTCGGCCGGAGATACGTGCTACTGCTGCTGATAACGAGTTCGCGTAAACCGTATATAACTACGGGCCGCTCTCAGACTACGCGGATATTTTGGAATCGACATCGAATTGATTTACGAATCGGCCGGTCCATTTTTTTTTTGGTCTACTCGTCTTCGACGCCGATCGTTTTTCACTCTTGGACACCGTTAACGTACCACCACCGACATCGGCCGTACACCGACGATGCGTCCACGCTCCGGCGACAACATTGTCTTGCACTCGGGCTGCGGTTAATGTCGGCCGTTCCCGTCCACCGTCTGGCCCGCTGTTACGAGCTACGACCATGTTCTCTTGGATGCGCCACCGCGGACAATTGACCAGACTCGGTTAGTATTGCTTTTATCGCCCGTGTCTAATTATACTAATGTTTGGTCACCTACCGCCGCTGCGCCACAGACATCAGTCCGTTAACCGATCGTACGGTCGGCGAAATCAATTATGTACTACTATCGCGACGACCGTCAACCCCGGCTCGATAACTGTCATTCCGTTATATACGCACGTTGGACGTCGTTGAATATATACGTTTAATTTGTAAATGGATATTTTACGAACGTCGGTGATTGTTCGATACAATTTTCCAAACTTGAACAACAAATGTGTGTATGGCGCTCTTTCAATACACATTGTAGGTGTTCAAATTTGTTTCAGTTAAATGTCTTAATATTTTAGCTCGACGGTATTTTTGGAGAAAGGTTTTTTAACTCTCAAAGTACTCTATCGCTTATTATCTAATATTGTCTATCGTACAAGTTTTAACCATTCGTATCAATGTTTATACAATTACGTATACTTGTGGATATTTTAATTTAACGCATTTTTTTACGTCAGTGGCTAACAATTTTAAAAATATATAGACGTGTGTATAATATAGTTGGTCCTTCGGAGAATTTTAATAATTTAGAAATTATAACAAAAACCACCCATTCAACTAATTTGAATAGATAGAATATTGAACAAGTATCCAAATTTTATTTATTTATTATACGTATATTTATATTAATTTCCTTGATTTCCTAGTTTATTAAAATTATCGAATTACATGTAGAATTCTGTTTCAATATTAAAATTAAAATATTTAGATAGTCGCTCATAATCAATTTTTATAAATATTGTTATTAGTTACCAAACAAAGTTTCTATATATTTTTTATTATAATAATGGTTTTGTTGAAGTTAACAAATTTATTATTTCAGTATTATCATTTATCACTTATTAGTAACAATAACTAGAATAATAAGTCTAAATAGAAATAGTTTTTCTGTTCTTTTTATTTACGTGATGTCAAAATATTTTTGAATAAGTTTAAGGTAGTTACTGTTTTCTTTATTAGGTCATATAAAAATATACAGTATTTGGTCTTAACCCATAAATAAACTAACGTATATTACGTATATTAAACTGGAAATAACAAATTTGTATATACGAAAATAAATTAGCTCTTGTCTGCAAAATATCTAAATTGTATTTGAACTTTTAATGGATATCTGCTGTTTAATAATTTTTATTTTACGTTAATTTTGATTAGGTACTACCTTCATTATTAATTTTTGTTGTTTTGTTAAAAATATATAAAAACTATCTGAGCAATTATAAGTAGATAATAAAACACTACAAATATAGAAAATGTGTAATAACTTATAATTAGGATTATTACTATGTGACCTGGATTATTAATATTTTTTCTGTCTTCATTATATGTAATAGATATATTTTTGGTGAAGCCATATATGGAATACACACTTATGTTATTCTTCTAAGTGAAAGGGTAGGTTTTATTATTTTTTCGGTATTCAATAAAATCTGCGCTCAGTCTGCCGATAATAATTTTTAAATTTTTCACGAGTTACTTGGATATGTACCAACTCAATTTTAATACCACAATATAAATTCAATAACTTGGATTATCTATATCGTATGTTATATAATGTAGAATATTCATTGGTACTAGGACACATATAGTGGGATTTACATTCTATTAATCCCTATTTAAATACCAATGTACTATTATAATCAATCAATAATAATAAAATTATGATATATCAATAATATAATATCTATACAATAAATTTATTATTACTATTTGTAAATAACAGGTACATAGTTTCAACGTCATAATATAAACTTTTTACACAAGGGACATTTATGCCATTGCCGGCTTCTTTTCACTCTCATTCATTATTAATAAGTTATAATAATTAACTTTGAGCGACATTTTATTCTAAGTACTTGCAATTTTTTCTGCCGTTAATAAATCGTTTAAAATTTATTCGTTATTAAAAGGTACAATTAATGGTTAGTAACAATAGCCAATAATACATTAAAACCAAAAAAACCATAGGTTTGACTAATTTTATAAATATAACATTCAGAACTAGCAAGGTAAATTTATGGACGGTATAAAAATGTTGATATTCTTGGATTAATTAACCGAACTCGTTAACAGGGATAATATTGTAAATTTCGATTTTAATTATGTGTTTGGAATTTAATTATTTACATTAAATGTAAATAAGTTTATCGCATATACTGGTCATAAAACAAATCATTTTTTTATAGTTTTAAACCGTATATATTTAATGTTTTTTCCTTCGAAATTAAAAAATATTTATAAATATCTAACGTGGAATATTACATTATATTTTTAATAATTAAAGCGATAGATAACAGCAGTTTATTTAAGTGCTCGTATTGATAATTTTTTATTAGTGCTGCGGACGAAAAAGAAATGTTTAAATATAAATTTCATATTATTTTACATAATATCTGAAATACGTTTTGTTTATAATTAACATATATATATAACGTGTTATTTGCTTTTGATTTTTAAACGTATTTTTTATTATTAGTTAATTTTTTTTTCGAATCGTCTTCTTTTCGTTGTCATTGAATTACAAGACA
Organism: Geopemphigus sp. TES_GeoC_2020; assembly: GCA_025469175.1. Classification (NCBI taxonomy): domain Eukaryota; kingdom Metazoa; phylum Arthropoda; class Insecta; order Hemiptera; family Aphididae; genus Geopemphigus; species Geopemphigus sp. TES_GeoC_2020. The sequence continues at coordinate 36,249 of JAIPRN010000263.1, read as the reverse complement.
AACTTGATAATATCTAAATCCTTGTTAACCAACCACACCCAAGTTAACAGATAGGTATTTGAAATATTGTAACACCCCACCCAAATAGTAATCAATAATTTAGACATCCTGAAGGAAATTTCAACATTCTTTGTTTGGAGAACACGCTAACCTTTATTGTAAGAAATACTTTTCATAACATTAAAGTTTCCTGTAGTTGATCATTTTTCTTTGTATATAAACAAATAATAATCTTTAAAAAAAATAAGACGAGATAATTTAAATTGTTTAATGTTTTGTGTAAAGTTTATGTATATTTTCCATTCAATATATTAATATACCAAACGCTCAAGTTTTATTTAATTTTAATGAAAAAACATTATGTATAATAGGTCTGTGCTACCAAACAATTGAATTGGTAAAAAAAATATATTCCATAAAGCCCTACTGCTGTGCTGTGATAAATTAATGTGCTTTCCGATACCGTGATCATTTGATTTTTGTTGATCAATGACAAAAAAAAAATAGTAATAACTATCGAGGAAATAGATACAATTTAGATAAATATATTAACTGACAAATAATACATTTTTTACCTGGCATGTAATTTTTCTTTATTTTTTATTTACGTTTATAAATGATATAAGAAATATAATTCCTATAGAATTGTCGTGTATTTAATTGGTTTTCCATAATAAGACAATTTCGTGAAAAGTGATTTGTTTTATATAAATTCTTGCTTTGTTTAATATTAATAATATTCATACCAAGAAATTTTACGTAAATAATTAATATTTCTTTTAATATAATTTTCTAAGAATATTCAGAAGATGAGAACTAACTCTTTTTCATACTAAAATCCATTATTAATTCAATAAGTGTAAACAACTTACTGGGAATGGACAGAGAACAAAATATATTCAAAACTTAAGCGTATGATTGATAAATTCCAAATTAGCACGATATATTTATTTTTATAATTTGTTAATTTTAATTACAAATAATCAATATTAAATTCAACACATCTATAGAATATAAATAATTTTACAATAGTATCGATTCGTATAATTGTATTACACGAATTATTATTTAGTATATAACATAATCTTTAGTATCATATAAACGTTTAAAAAATTATAAACATTTATATGTTAAATAATTAATTATAAAAAACGAATAAGAATAATATTTTTTAATAGTTTAAAATATGGATCGATAGTTTTATTAATTATAATTACTAACATATTATTATAAAAATTCTTATTTAATATAATTTGAACAAATTAATAACAATATTCATACAATTTCGTTCATATCAGATGCTTATTAGTCTTAGCCCTTTAAATAATTATCTTTTATATTTTTTCGACTAATTAATATTTATGATTTTTAAAAATAATTTGTGTTTTTATGTAATTGATTATATATATATATATATGAAACTGATGACACAATTAGATATAGTGATTATTGTGGCATTTTTAACATATGTAATTACTAATTATAGACATTTTAAGTTAATAATTATATGATTAGGAAGTGGTATTATACGACGAAAGAACATATACATTTCTATGAATATATGATATAAATGAAATAGTGTATATATTCACTATGTTATTTACTATTTTATTAGTATTTATAAAAATATATGTTTGGTATATATTTGAAATAATAAATAATAATGAAATGTTTAATCATATAAACATTTTAACATTATAACAATTTGAGTTATATAAACCTTTATTATAGTTGTGTAATCGGTTTTACAATTTATCCATACAAGTGAATTTAAGCAATTAAGATTGTAATAAATTTTATAGCGATGGTCCTCAGTAGATCATGATTTGTGAAGCTAAAAATAGGAATTACCACATAAAATGTTATAACTTATTGTTAATAATAAATGATTCTAATTTTTATCAAATTAATTTTTCTTTAATTGAAAAATATATACTTTACTTAAATGTTAAATAAGTATGCATAAATGACATCTAGTATCCATACTTGATTTTGGAATATTAGGTTTGAAATTAATTTAACATGAAGTATATTATAGTAAATAAAATTAGCGGATTTGTCATATAACGAAACATATGTTTCAGCTGTGTTAATTTAGAATTTTGACGATTAAAATACACTCTGTATATTTGTAAATAGTATTTAATACAATAAAATTCGAAAACATTTGTTCGTGATTCACACGATAAATTTAAGTAATAATATTATGTAAAGCGACTTATTTAAAACGTAGTTAAACGGTATATATAATTAAAACGTTTTCTCGAAATGTGTTGTATTTGGTTGATTGTAGACTAGTAACAATTAACATTTCAAATTTAATTGCATTTTTTTGTACTTTTGTACCTTTTTTATTAATTTTACACATAGGAGAGCTATTAATAATTATTTTAAAAATAAATCGTGAATAGGCAATATATTTTTAAATTATGTAATACGTATATTAATTGCTCTTAATTCTCGTCTGTATCTATTTTCATCGAATTTAATATATAAATATATATATATACACACACATATTTTTCTTAGATTTTTTTCGGTTTTATTTGTCTTTATCTGTACTCTGTATTTGAAGTTTTCGTAATATTAAAAAAATTAAAATCGATAATGTCCATATATTTTTTAACATTTATTTTTATTCTTTCATAACTATTAATAAATTCCAATTACTTTTATCTCGAATTTGTTCTTAGGATACATTAAAGCTACAATTTATAATAAATTATAGAAAACAATTGATAACTATAATTTCTACATAATATGATTGTCTTATACGTTTAAAAATTTATTTTAATTCTGATTCTTATATTTTGAACGGAATTTTCAAGGACATCTTGATAGTTTAAAAGTGAAACATTATTTACATTCTAGGCAAATCATCCAGCCTTCCTTATTTGGTTGTTAATAAAATACGATTTGTTTATACATATTTTTTTTCCATCTACACATTTTTGTTAAAATTAAAAAGGAATCGTGTCGATTAATCAACTTAATGTATCTTTAACACGCTAGGTAATTAGTGTACAATCATAATAAGTAATTTATTGTTTTAGAAACAGGATAGATATTCTCTATATAGAATATTATCGATGTGCGCGAGTGATTTTATTTGAAGGTAGTTCGTAAATAAATTGAACGTATTACACAGTGGTTAAATAAGTACCAACATGTATTTATTTAATTATAATACAAATCAAACACCCTCTGTATTTTTACAGATTTCATCGTATTCATCTAAGTATAATAAATCGATCGATATATAATGTATTTTATCTACTGCTGTTGCTGCCGGTTGTTAACACCGCGACGTTTTATCTTTTGTATATCACGAAAAGTTGTTTCTTTATCGGGAGTGTAATAAAATAACGGAACGTCGGTTTTAGTAGGAAAGTGTGGGAAGGAGGAGGGGACAACAACACCTACTACACCTACAAATACCCCCGCATATGAATGGCATTTGATTGTGTTCACCCGCGACGCCCGTTCACGCGTTTCATTAGGCCGGCACAACCTTCAGTGTTTCACTTGGACTTGTGTCCGACGGTTGTTGCGAGTTTGTTTATTCGTACATGTGTATCGTTTTCGTATATATTACCTACACTATTAAAGACCGTAAACGCGTTTAGTCGAGTACTTTTCAAACTTTCTTAGCTAGCAGTAAGTCGCGTTTCGAAATAATAACCGTCTCGGATTTTGACGAACCGTTCTTCTCGTATTAGGTATAATAATTCGTACATAAATGTATAAACGTTACGAATCCGTCCGTGCGTGAAACGAAAACTCGTCGTTACTCACTAATGAAAACGTAATACTCGACGTTATCGTGTGGCCGATGATCAATCAATCCGAAACAGGTTTTCGTTCAGATCCGTCCGTTTCGGCGGATCCGAACGAAAAAACGTATCGTACGCGTGCGATGTCGGCAATGGTTGTTGCAGGTTTTCCGTTTGCACGTGCGTTAAAAACTGTCTGTTCGGTCGGTATCTACCTACTTAATTATTATTTCGTCGTCGACAGTTCGTATACACGTTTCGTAGGTAGGCGGTATTTGGAAATGGTATTCGTTTTGTTTTTAACGAACAATACGTTTTTTTGTCGTATTATTTAACGTAGCGTTCGAATTTTCCCTGTATTGGTAAATATAGCAAAAGTTCTGAAACAGTTTTGGTGGCAGTTCGATTATACGTGTTATCCGAACCTCAGTGTACAGGCAAACACAAATGTGAGCGATTACGTATTATTCGTCTAAATGTCTGTGACTAGAGATTACGGGTTATTGAATATTGTTGCCATTATTGTCTCCTAATGATCCGGCCATTCGCGCGGCGTAACTACACATTTATAATTAGCACTTACGTTATTCGTATCGAACGCGATAACGACTAATAGTGGATGTAGATCGTTAAAATATAATATTTTGCTTATTCGACGTGATTCTTGTAAATGGTACAGTGGTGTAACGTTTTTTATATTTTAATCTTACGTGCGAGTGAGTCGTAACATATTTTTCGATTTGTTCGCATTAACGTGACCGATCGTGGTTTAAACGAAATATTCAAATTATTTATTTAACCGTAGGTGTACGCGTACGGATTAAACAATTTCATTCAAAAATATTTCGTTATTATCCGTATTGATAATTGGCATTCCGAATAACTCGACAATTACTTATAATAATATCGCGTTAAAACCATTTTAAAAATCGCGATTTAAAATGGAAATACAGTCGATGGCATTATACTTATCCGGTACTTATTTACGTTACAAATATTATTAACTATATAAACTATTTTTATCATATAGATTTTAAACCGAGCGGAAATATTAGTATTACAAAATAATTATACGTTTATTTTTTAGATAGTGATTATGTTCATAAATGGTCGCGAAATAATTTATCGACAATTTCTAATTGATTTCTAGAATATCGTAAAAAGCAAACATAAATTTGGCTTTTACATCGGACTTTGCCCAAAGTAATATTTTCGAATTTAATGGTCTGTAATTGTTTCAAAATTTAAAATAATAAAATACATTACTGAATCGTATGTCGAAGTGGTTTTTTAACCTTGTTTATTCTTTGTTTTCATTCCCGTATCTTGTGGTATCGAATTAAATAAAACAGGGTTTTTGATAATTAATTTAAAAATAAAAATAAATTGATAATTCACGTTTAAAAATAGTTTGGGCACACAGTATTGATTCGAGTTATTCATTAAATGCAAATACCGTGCGAATAGTTTCTTTTAGATTGTGAGCGAAGCTAAGATTTGGTTTTACAATAGTGTTTTTTTTTTTTTGATATTTTGTTTGTGAACACTATCATGTATAAGGAGTGCTCGAATTATATCAATATGTGTCATGTTACGATAGTAAATAATTAAATCTAGTTGGTATTTTGTTGAATACGTTTTTCAATTTTTCATTGTAATTTCTAGTAATCGTAATTAAAATCAAGGAACAGGAAAATTGTTAAAAAAACATGTACAATTTTTGATACTTTTGCTTTGAAATATTGATAATATTAGTATTTTTTAAAAGCTCGAAGTATAATACGAGTTACACGTATATGAATATTTCGACAATACTTATCTTATTTGTAATTATGAATAAATTACTAGAGACGCCGGGAATCGTTTATTGAGTTCAATGATTCATCATCGCTTTTGGACAAATATATTATAATTTAATATTGGTCGTTAATTAAATAATTGATATTTTATTATTCGTATGAACGATGATTCGTTAAGTACGTTTAGACAATACGTAACGTATCTCATCGTTCTTTTAAACATTTTCCTTCAATACCCGAAATGTCATGGATTTCGTTGTTTTTCGTTTTTATACATTTAGACTGCCTAAATTAGCACTCGAGAATTCTTTAAAGAATTACTTGTGGTTTTATGGCTTAGTCGTAAGTATTTTGTACTTGCACACTTTTTAATGTTTGAACAAAAAACACAGAGTACCTAGAACGAATGTAACGGAACAGCGAATTAATATTAGGGCACACTGTATATCAATGTTTACTCTGTGCCGTGCAGTTGTCGTTAATAATAAGTAAACAAGTGTTGTTCACGTTATTTTTTTGCTGAAAAACAAGCGTTATATTTTACCTTATCTTTAAAAAGACTCGTATCGATTATTAAAATATAAAGGGGAATTGACTATTGCATATATACACGTTGTTGGGTTTGCATTTTAATCAATGGAGTTATGAATTTTAGTAATTTCGTAAAAACGCGTCTTAGAAATTATTAAACGGTTTTGCGAATAATACGGCTTGGTATAGGCCAAGTTAGTTTGGTTTTTAAAATCATAGTTAACGTTTAATTTTTGGATTGTTTTTCGTGCGTTTAATCCTTTTGGATTTTGATTGACGGTTAAAAAAATGACCACTTTTCTAACGAATAGAAATTACTCGTTTTACGATGTCCTCCATCCACATATGTGTGATTACAATATGCGATACATTCGTCGATGAATGATTAATAGTTGTTACGTAATAAAGTAATTGGTTTGTACATTATTCGGTACTTTATTTTCGTCGGGCATTTAAGTATGACCCTATTGGCTTATAGAGTTTCGAATATCGATTTATAGAGTGTGGTTATTAGGGACATTATGTTGACAAAATTTAATTAGTTGTACGAAACGTATAACGAATACGACCATATCCGTATAACGTACGTGTTTGGCTTTTAAAAAGGATTTTCACGATATATTATTATGTGTGCGTGTTTGGCATATAACTTACAGAATAGTGCATAAAACGCCGACGCGCGACGACCTTATATTAATTTTCTCAACGATCGCGTTGATTTTCAAACGTGATAATTTGACGTTGCTCTTTGCGGCGCCGGGTCTTTTATTATTTTTATCGTTTTAGCAAGCGTAGCGTTCCAATTTTTATAATTTATTTATAAATTATCGTTGTAATCAGAATTGAAATAAAATTCGACGTGTTTTTAACGCGTATTTTCGTGATTTCGGTTCGTTACAACGTTTCCGAAACTCCTTTTCGACGAGTATGTTGCGAAAACAAATACTATTAAAAATGTTCTTGTAATAATTTACCTATTTATTTTTTAAACGTATTTATTTATTTCAAAATTATAAATCGTCTACTTCGTATACAAATTTGTCGAGAAAATTCATTAGAAAACTCCGATTTTTCGGATATACCTAAACATTCGACAATATTCGAGTATTTTCATCGCGTAAATGCGTAGTAATCATTAGTTCATAAAGCGTATTTTGTTATCGCTATTATTTTTAACGCGTTTAAAAATCGTAGCCCTAATTACAATATCGGTAGTTTGTGTTTGTATGTTTAGTAGTGTATTATGCTCAATTAGATTTTTTGAACAAAAAACAAATAATGTTGTGCATCTAGGTAAAGTTGCCTCTCTATACACATAAGATGTTGATCGCTTCGTCTTCCTAGTTTGTCTTCCAGCTTCCTATTGTTTTTACCTCAGTGCGAAAACTATTATAATCCATGTCAATAAAAAGGAATGCATCGACTTCAATAACCAAAAGACAAGAAATAGGTAAGAAACATTTAATAATCTATACATGTTATTGTATAATATATGCACAAACATGTATATATATATATATATAATGTAACGTATATGCAATTGCCGTATATTATAATAATAATAATGCACACGCCTAAATTTGTAAACGTACGTTGTTCCTGCTTAAATTTGTTTTTCTTTTTCCCGTAATTCGCACAATATACGCTATACACTCATACGTTCGTGCGTAATTGTTATGACAAATAACAGTAGTATCGGTTTATTTTAAAGCGCGTAAAAGATAGGTTTGTTCGATAAACGTGCTAAATACGTGGCTGATTATAGTAGTAGTTACCTAATATATTTCGCGCGGGTTTAGTTTATACGATAACATAATACATAGAAACGCCGCCAAGTATACGTACTATAAACCATCGCGGTTTATAAAACAATAGCCTAAGTTGGTTGTAAATACAAGAGACTGCTAAACGAAAATACGCTTTCGTAGATGTGTGTTTGTAACTTGTAGACGTGTTATACGCACGTGTATATAAATGTGTATATATATATACACGCTTATTTGATAGTTATTACGGCTAAACGAATATAATTTCGTACGAAGTTTATTTTACGGACAATACGTAAATGCCATTCAGACTGTAGTGGGGCGTCGAAATAAATTGAATTCGGTGTAACCCAATTTGAAATATATACCCTCTTTGAACGTCCGCGCGTTCGCCTAACACGCAAGGGCCGACTGTCACGACGCGTACGTATTAAAAACGTACAAATTAATAATTATAAATCGCGTCTTATTCACCGCGGGTAATTCATTTCGTGTTGACAGGTGGAAGGGTTGTCTGCCCTCCTCTGAAGATAGCGTTCGGTGCCACTGTTTCGAATTATTCAGCGTATCCACAAATTTTACGAAGACTGAGAGCTAATTTAAAATAATTCGACGGAATAAATAATAAACGTTTTACGAGGTAGCGACGTATACAGAGAAAATTCGATTCCTTTTTGTTCGTTTTAAATTTAAAAGTAAATTGGTCGTTACGCGATTCCGTTTAAAATACGCGTGTCCTATGAAATATTTTGATTGTAGTACACAAATTTTAGTTATATTTGTCGAAAATAAACGTACTATATTACGGGTTGTACTAACACTGTTTACAGTTTACGTTTCATGCAAGTATATATATGTATATATATATATATATACATACACACACATGCGATCGATAACTGATATAAATTATTAACAAAAAAATCCAAAAATTAACGTCGTGGTTTGTTAGAAAAGTACGCGGGCGAACGGGTTACGTTTTCGAAAACTCGTAGTTATATCGTTTAGCGCAGGCCGTTTTAACGATAATTACGTAAACATGGAAATAACTTGTAAATATTATATAATACACCGTACAGAGTGTTTTCGTTGGATTTCTACGCGCGCTCTACTGCGACGCAACGGTTGTAGGAAAGCACCCGTTTCGTACACGTACGTACAAATTTGTGGTTCGGTACGCAAGTCGAAGAGACAAGGTCGAAACGAGATTGTTTTCGTCGAAATCGATTTCCAAAACATTTCTACGAGACCCCGGCTCTTTGTTCGTACGCGGATTTCGTTTTAAAGCTCAATAATAATATTACGTTTTCACCCGTACTAATCGTACGATGTTTATTTTCTAACGTTATCGTCTATCGTCGATTCGCGGCGATCTTATGTACTTTCTCTCACACTCCTCTTTCTCTCTCTCTCTCTCTCTCTCTCTCTCTTTCTTTCTCTCTTTCTCTCTTCCATTTGCCCGAAATAATATTATTTTTATAATTCAATCGGAAAACGAAACTAAAGTGACTTGGTTCTCTTGCCGCGACCGAACTACTGATTCGGCGGAACACGTTAAAAAATCCAAACAATCTGTAAATACTACTCGTTTTTTTTTTTATATAAGAAACGGCACGATTTTCGCGTATATGTCACAGCGGAACGAACGAAACGAATTCTCGTTTGGCAGCTCCTCGTCGCATGAATACGCGTAAATCGCGAACGTCCGCGGACAATCACCACCGATATTTAATGCCCGCGTTCTCGGACGTGTCGCTACTGTTACAGATCTGTTCGAGGACGATGGACCAACTGACACCGTCGACTGTTTGGGCACCAGAGACAGCAGAACGATACGCATCAACTGCGCGCAACCGTGCAAGAGTTGTTCGAACTGTATATCCACTGCCAAGTACAGCGTACTGTCGTTCTTGCCCATATTTCTGTTCGAACAGTTCCGGCGGTATTCCAACTGCTTTTTCCTGCTCATAGCTCTCTTACAGGTCGGTACGAAACACGGGTTTTTGTTTTAAGACGCGCAACCCGTACCGAGACAGGGTCGCGTTTCGAAAATTGGTTTTCGAAACTCAAATATACTCGTTTGTTTGGCGTAAAACGTGCTCGGGCACCCAAGTTAAAGGGAAAAATATTTCGGGGGACGCGTCATCGTCTCGTTCGTATTCTTTTTGTAAAGTGTTCGTTCGCCATAAGAGCGTAAAAGGGTTTCTAAGATCCAGATTTTTTTAACTGGAACTTCTTTGTCGATCGGTATTTTTTACGAAAAGATTATGCGCGATGTCCCCGAAAATAGTCTATTTTTCAAGTTTTGGCTGTAAGCATTCAACTCTATTTCAACCCAAACGCGGCTATTTTAGAATTACGCGATTTCGCCGTGTCCGCGTTAGAAATGTAGACGGAGATAACAAAATGGCGTCTTCTTAAAGTACCGTTAATAGGCTCCGTATATAGTAAAATTTGCGTCCATTGTCCAAAACTTTTTAAAAGGGCTCCGTGATTTTATTTGTATTTCGTCGTAGAATATATCCGTTAAAGCTACTAAAAATTATATTCGTTTTTCACTAAACCGGCAATAATATTTTGGTCCACGTTCAACTACAACGAGTGCGTTTAATTAGTTTTACATGATAACGAACGTAATTAAGTGTTAACTTTTAACGAGTTTTTAAAATAATTCGTAGTATTTTTAATAATTGTTATCGAGAAGTTTTACTGAGTTATTATATTACGTTCTTGCTAATCATTTCATTCGTAAATTATTTTGTTGCCAATTCTTGAGTTATATTTAACCAAACTTCGTGGTGAAAAAAATTAACGCGGAAAATATTAGTATATCGACTTTTTCTATGATTACATTTACTCAAAAACGTGCTCGAGTTTTTTAAATATGTTTAGTGATACCCCGCGTTCTAATATTGTTGTTTATAAAAATAATAAATAAACTTATACATTTTCGAAATTGTTCGTTACCCGATCTCAATACGTTAATCGATTCTAGCATTTCGCGCATTAATCGATAGATATAGTTGCGATTGATTGAAGGGTACGGTGTTAGGTCGCGAAATTCATATTTGTGTAAAGATTCAAAGACCGTAAAATAATTTACAACGATCGATATTTTTGAAAATACGTTTATTATCCTCGGAAGTTTATATACAGTTAGGTGTGATCTAGTTATAAATCCGTTATAATCCTGATTATGTGAAAGAGACGGATAAGGTAGTTTCAAATTGTTTTCGCTCGGTTTTTTGTCAATTTAATTTCATTAAATCGTTTAACGCACATTCTAATCGATATATACATTGTTTATTTATTACCTCGTACGTTAAATTTAATACGCCTATATACGTGTAAAATTTATTTAAAAAAATTACGCTGTATTTTAAATTATTCGATAATTCGATAGCATCTAATTAAAAACAAGGAGGTTCGTAAGACCAAATTAATCGTATGACATTAATATGATACGTGTCGTATAGCGTTTCTATTATTGTTATTTAACATCTATAAGTTGTAGTAATATTTTGAAAAATAATTAGAAAAAAATACGTTTTTTTTTTAATAAATATATTTTACGTATATATCTAGTTATTAATTTAATATACTCTATAACGTCTCTCGCGAGCGTCATGTTAATAAAACGAAAACAATTTTATTTATAGCCTCGCATATGTATAAGTGGACATAGTTGACCGAAAGACTAAATATGAATTATAAATGCACAAGAACATATTTCCGCGAATAAATCGATATAAACGGAATTTTTTTTCAACAAAAAAACGATCGCGTTCGTTAATAGAAAGAATACGCGATCGTATTCGTAATTTATTATTTAAAACCGTAATATATTCGTGGAGTATTTACGGAATAAAAATGTCCAAACACGAATATTCGACGTTAACTAATTACTATAATAATATGATAATCGTACCGTGAATCAAATGTAATACACCGAGTACTCGGTAAAAAGGTATCTATAATTTTTTTTACCCTTTTCGTGATCCGTATGTCCCGAAAATAATATTTCCGTGAAATCTATCGCCGTGTTTGTGTATATACGTATGCAGTTTTTCTTCGAAACCAAGTATAAAAACCGTTCAATTTTCGCGTAAAATAATCAAATTACAGTAAGCGGGCGTAGACGCGATAAATAATTTTCGAAATTCGTGGACGGGTTACGACGCGTGATGCATATGTATTTAAAACGATTTCACGCCGCTAGTAAAATCCTTGTCTAGCGTTCGTCGACGAACGTAATAAAATCGTATAATCGCCAAACTTGTGTTCGAGAGTGCGGCCGGTTGGCGTGTATATTATTAAGTTTGGCCGGCGTAAGCTCGTTTTTTTTTTAACCGTGGGCGTCGCCGCCGTTCGGATTTACGTGTCACCGACCGCCTGGTTTGGACGTTATATGTATGTATATACCTACGGGAAGAAGGAAAAATAAAATGGAAACGTCCCGAGCGTATTTGACGTGTAATTTGCTAAATGTATACAATATCATATTGTATAGTACGCGCTCTCGTTGATATTAACTGACCTTATTGCCGTGGCTGTTATACAGTAAATGTTAATGGCTTCGTGACCTTTGCGACAAGGGTCCTGATTTATTATTTTCACTGCCGACGAGGACCGTAAAATTCGCTCGTCCGTGTGCCGCTGTCGCTCGCAATACCGTACTTCGACCGTGTGTGTACGAAACCATTCTCTAGGCAATACCGTATTGTTTTCACATTTATACGTTTTTTAACGATTGTTCGTCGTAGTTCGCTTTTTACGGACTTGTCGAAGGCAAAGAAACGCCCCCGCCCCATTAATCGCGAGTATCTTATTTTACGTTTATTTAAAACGCGATGTACGTATTTTTACGGTTAAACGTTTCCTTCGACGTATAATTATTATTGCGCGTTTATGATTTTTTTGTTTAACGTATAGTTTTAGCAATTTTTTTTCGTACTATATTATGGCGACGGAGTATAATTACAGACTTTTTACGTTTGTACTGTATTATTAAGCGCGTCGTTTATTGAATATTGTGCGCAATTCCCAACGAGAGGCGGCAAAAACTAGGGGTGAGTAAACACGGAGAAATGATAGAAATTGGAAAACGAATTGTGTACCCGGCAACGTTTAATGTACGCGGCAAAATATTATATACGAGAAAGAGTAGGAATTACATTTTTTTTTTTTAAATCCGGTATAGAGTACGACGTTACTACATGCCGGTAAAATAAATCAGCAACGCCTACTAGAAGGCATCAAGTATACGTCCTTAGATGGGGCAATGAGGTCAGTCACTTCTTCCCTTCCTCGTCGTGCGTGAAACGTATTTCGACATAAAGTTTTTGGTTTTGTTTACGTCAGTCGCGGTCAACATACGCTTTTCGTTTAGAACGATCACAATAATTTATAGTGAATTCGTGCTCGTTTTATAATTTCTTAGCGATTTTCTTAACCGTCAAAACGAATCATCGAACAATTAAAAACCCATTATCACGGTCCATACACGCTAAATCATCCCAACGTTCGATACGAATTTTGTTTTGTAATTAAATAACGGTTATAGTGATAATCCAAAAAAACCGAAATTTTCCCGATCGTACGTTTTAAAATTTTTTTAAGTATTTTAACGTATTTAAGTATTCAAACCTGACAATTGTCTGCGACGTAATCGCGTGTAAAACGCGTAGATCGCAATTTTAAAAAAGTTTCGATCGTACAATATTAAAATACGTTAATTTTAAATACTTAATTCCGGGGGTATATTTTCTAACATATTTAAAATTACTACTTCATTTAGAAACACATTTAAAAACAAATCAAATTTAAAAACGTGCAAGTTCGATACCTAATTATCTCCACAAAAAAAAATATATTGTTCTTTCGCGTCGTGTCTATTCGTCTATAATTACAAAAAAATAAATGTAACGCGCTCGCGTCATATACTTCTTCGTTTGTTTATATCGTTTTTTAATTTAAAATGTACATTTTCGGTAGTCTCGCCCCAATATCAAGCCAAAAAGCTCTTAAACAGTTCTGTATTACGTAAACTGTTACTTTTCGCGAAATGCTAAATTTATAATTCACTCCATCGTCTGTTCGGAATTTACGTTAGTTTAAACGAACCCTAAATCGAAATCGCCGGGACATAGTGATACTCGCGCGTTATATTCTATACTATGTGATATACATACGACGAAAAATGGTAAATTGTTAGTCACGCGATCTCGAATCTTAGACATCGCTTTTGAATAATCGATGTCATAATTTATCATTAAGTGTGTCAATCGGCAAAGACTAAATAATAATAAATATTCTTACGGAGTGCCGTAATGAATCATGACCGTCATTGTATTATTATTATGTTCACCGAGTGCTACGTTATTATTTGAGAATGTTACGCGGCCGTTTTTAGATTATTGATCAATTGTCATCTAGCCTAATAACGTACAATTACAAAAGAGTATTCAAAAATTGAAACCCTATATTTTATGTTTTTATAAATGCGCTGTATTTCCATCTAGTTTTGTTCGCATTTTAATTATAATTAACCATTTTTGAGAACGCGTATTTTCAAAAATAAAATCACAATTTTCCGAGAAAAAAAAACATTAAACGCCTACGGTCGCCGCAGTTTACAAATCAAATATTTATTAAATAATCTATTCGTGTTTTCTATTATATTTTTTTCCGAGCGATACGTTTATTTTATTTTGTTCGTAAATTACAGACATTTAGTCAATTACACACACACACACACACACACACACACACACACACACACACACACACACACACACATATATATATATATATATTTGTATCAGTAAACAAATTGAGTGCTCGTAAATTTGGAGCGAAATTTCGTTTTAACAAATTGTTAAAATCGCTAACGGTAAATTATTCTTAAACCGTCATAATAACGTCCTCTTGAATTGGCAACTCGTTGAATTTATTTGTTTTTCTAATTAATCGAACGTTAATCGGGTTAGTTTGGGTCAAACCCTTAAACTCTAAGCGCCGTTTTAATATGACGTTTTATTCGTGTTATAGCAAATACCCGAAGTGTCTCCTACTGGTAGATTCACAACGTTGGTACCACTGTGCTTCATATTGCTTGTCTCAGCGATTAAAGAAATTATTGAAGACTTTGTAAGTGTTTATTTGTCACGCGTAGATCGTATACCATTTCGTTACAAACAGTACGTGACGAACGGTTTATTCGAGTAATTACCGTGGAATCGTGCGTATTTATAATTCGACGTGTTACGCCCGTTTTCAGAAAAGACACAGAGCAGATCGCGAAGTGAACCATCGAATGGTAGACGTCCTGAAAAACGGAATTTGGACGTCGCAACGATGGGATCAGATAAACGTGGGCGACATTGTCAAAGTGGTAAACAATACGTTCTTCCCAGCCGATCTTTTAATACTTTCTTCCAGGTGAGTATTGCTCGCGTGCGTTTGTACGCCAGTTACCACGGTACACAGTTTGCCAGCGTTTGTAACGATGCTGCGAAATGTACGTTCCGTTTTCGAAACGATATTTTGTTGTAATTTATTGCCGGCGTGTAAAAATTCTCTCCGAATTTAAGTGGCCCGTGAGACTCAAAGGCGTTGGACATATTCGTTATTTAGTTTTTTAAACGCTAATGTTCGTATAATTCGCGAAAAAAACTTAATTATTACAAAGCGTGAACGCCCTCGTCGCGTACGGATATATATATATATATATATATATATATATAATATCCTTTCTATTCATTCGCGGCGCGTTGTAAATCCTGTTTACGTTGTCTTCCAGCGAGCCGCAGAGTATGTGTTACATCGAAACTATGAACTTAGATGGCGAAACGAATCTCAAAATACGGCAAGGTCTTCCAGCAACGTCGAGCTACACGGACGCGACTAAACTGACGAGTTTAAAAGGGACGATCGAATGCGAGCTTCCAAATCGTTTGATCTACGATTTCGTGGGCAGTTTGAAAACTGTCGGTAGACTGTAAGCATCCCGTGATCCGTGTCTGTCGTAATATCATACACGTTAGTAATTTTTTCGCGGTTTTAGTCCGATATCTTTAGGTCCCAACCATGTACTGTTACGGGGCGCAATGTTGCGAAACACCACTTGGGTGTGCAGCGTAGTAATCTATACGGGTCACGAAACGAAACTTATGATGAACCAGACGTCGGCCCCTTTGAAGAGGTCGACGGTAGACAAAATTGTCAACACGCAGATAATAATGCTTTTCCTATTGCTGTGCTCGTTGTGTTTCTTGAGCGCGTTTTGTAATATCATATGGACCAAACACGAAGGAAAAAAAGACTGGTACTTAAAACTCGACGGTGAGTCGAAACGGTTATTGCCACCGTACGTCCCTATGGTTTTGCGTCCGAACGAATACCGTTATTATTTTTTTTCAGAAATCGCCACGTTCAGATTTGCGTTTAATTTACTCACGTTCTTTATATTGTTCAACAATTTAATTCCCATTTCGTTGCAAGTGACCGTCGAAGTTGTACGTTTTTTGCAAGTGAGTTTCGTAACTATTCGTCCGTTGCCGAATTTTTAACCGTAATCCCGGCGCGGGGTTTGTTTCGTTTTTAAGGCGATGTTCATCAACAACGACATCGAGATGTATCACGAAGAAAGCAATACACCGGCCATGGCGCGAACTTCGAATTTAAACGAAGAATTGGGCATGGTAATCGCGCGTTTCTAAACATTTCCAAACGTTCTAAATCTAACGAATTCGTCCCCCTATACGTTTTATACTTTTTTAGGTTAAATATATTTTTTCCGATAAGACTGGCACGTTAACGAGAAACGTTATGGAATTTAAACATTGTTCGATAGCTGGTATACTTTACTTGGAGGGATCCAAGGAAACCTTATTATACGTACGTGGACATTTGGGTGTTTTCTTATTCGTGATTAAAAACGTCGGAAATTTATTAATACGTTTTCAATTTGTTATATAGAATTCGGAAACACATTCAACCGGCAAACATATTTTGGAATTTTTAAGAATGATGTCCGTCTGCCATACGGTTATTCCCGAAAAAGTTAATAACTCGGACGAAATATTATACCATGCTTCGTCGCCGGGTTCGTAAATATTGTTTTAAAACGTAGTTTATTATTTGACAACTATAACCGTTATTATTTTACGTTTTTTTTTTTTTTTTATAGATGAACAAGCGTTGTTAAAAGGATCTCAATTATTCGGTTACGTGTTCCATTCCCGTACGCCAATGTCGGTGAATATTTCCGCGTTAGGCGTCAACGAGGAGTACGAAATACTGAACGTCATCGAGTTTACCAGTTCGAGGAAGCGAATGTCCGTCGTCGTGCGTACGCCGAATAACGAAATTCTCATTTATTGCAAAGTGAGTAGTTCGCGGTAGTCGTCGCGATTCGCAACGCCGGCTGCACTCGGTACTATATAAAACGGCCGTCGGTTTCACAGGGCGCGGACTCGGTTATTTTTGAGCGTCTATCGGCGGACGGAGAGCAGTACAAAGACGCGACACTGACGCACCTCAAAGAGTTCGCGAACGCCGGTTACCGTACGCTGTGTTTCGCCTACGCCGTAATTCCTGAAAACGTTTACGCCGAATGGAACAACGAATTCGTTAAAGCGTCAAACGTGTTGGTCGATCGCGAATTGGCCATTGACGAGGTGGCTAAACTAATTGAGGTAAATCTCACGTTGTTAGGGGCCACCGCTGTTGAAGACAAATTGCAAGATCAAGTACGTATATCGTATATATATACACGTAAACGGACGATGATTAACGATTTTGTTTTTGGGGTGTGGTTGCCTACGGTGTTTAGGTACCAGAAACCATTGCAGCTTTGCTAAAGGCGAATATCAATGTGTGGGTGTTGACCGGCGACAAACAAGAAACGGCCATTAATATCGGTTTCTCGACCAATCTGATTTCACAAGGAACGCCGCTTATCATACTTAACGAGAATACGTTGGACGTTAGTGTGTCGTCGTTAAATAGTCTCTCCCCTCCCGTTTTGGGCGAGTGAAATGTGACGAAATCGCCTGTTTATTCCGTAGGAACTCCGGGAAGCGTTACGGCAGAACGTCAACGAACTGGGACCGTCGGTCGGGAAGTCCAGTAATCCATGTACGTTGGTCATCGACGGTCAGTCGTTGAAACACGCGTTATCCGACGATTTGAAAATGGACTTTTTGGAATTGTGCATGAGTTGCAAATCCGTCATATGCTGTCGCGTGTCGCCCATGCAAAAAGCCGAAGTAAGTACCGAGCGTTTCGCGACCCGAAAGACACACACCCCACCCAAAGTACTGGGTACGATTAATTTCGTCGTGTACGCGCGTTTCCCCCGTAGGTCGTAGAGCTCGTGACGTCGAACACGCACGAAGTGACTTTGGCTATTGGCGACGGAGCGAACGACGTGGCCATGATACAAAAGGCCCACGTGGGCGTCGGCATATCGGGCGTGGAAGGGCTGCAGGCGGCTTGCGCGTCGGACTATTCCATAGCGCAAGTAAAACGAAACGCGTCGCGGGCGCCACGGCAACTATATAATACGGACGGTTTTCTGTTCGCAGTTCAAGTTTCTGTTGAAATTGTTGTTCGTGCACGGCGCCTGGAATTACAATCGGATGTCCAAATTGATCCTGTACAGTTTCTATAAGAACATTTGCTTGTACATCATCGAATTGTGGTTCGCCATTTATTCCGGATGGTCGGGACAGATAATATTCGAACGGTGGACAATCGGCTTGTACAATGTGGTAAGTGCCTCCTCACCCAGCCGTCGCGACAACAAAAAAAAAAACCTCGAGTAATCCCCGACGTGCGTGCGTAGCTTTTCACAGCCGCCCCGCCGTTGGTGATGGGCATATTCGACATCGTGTGCACGTCCCAAACGAGACTGA
The DNA here is from genome assembly GCA_025469175.1 of Geopemphigus sp. TES_GeoC_2020. NCBI lineage: Eukaryota > Metazoa > Arthropoda > Insecta > Hemiptera > Aphididae > Geopemphigus > Geopemphigus sp. TES_GeoC_2020. The sequence goes on along the minus strand of JAIPRN010000263.1, from coordinate 17,461 downwards.
AGTTCCCGCAGCTCTATACGCAAACGTTGGACACGTTCAACGTACGGATATTCTGGATATGGGTACTGAACGCCATGTTGCACTCGTTCCTGTTGTTTTGGATCTGCGTGTTCGCCGTACGGCACGAGGTGGTGTGGTCCAACGGCAAGGAAGGCGGCTACCTGCTGATGGGCAATTTCATTTACACGGTAAGTGGAACGCCAACCACCGGACACTTTTATCATCGGCACGACTAAAAAACGCCGAACGCGCGTGTCGCGCCGCGTTTTATTTTTTTTCAGTACGTCGTCATCGTTGTGTGTCTCAAGGCCGGTCTTCATATACATTCGTGGTCGTACATCGTGCATATCGCCATATGGGGTTCGATAATTACGTGGTTCGCTTTTTTGGTCATCTACAGGTAAAGTTCTCGAACGTAACACTGTCCGTCTATTCCGGACAGTCGCGACGAACGTTCACTAATAATAATAAATAAGACGGGGAGGGGGGGAGCCCGTACGAGGGGAAAAATCTAACGCGTAACCCCGTCTGTGTTTCAGTCACGTGTGGCAACTATTCCCGGTCGGCGCCGTGTTCACGGGCATGGATACCATGGTGTTTTCGTCGCCCGTCTTCTGGGCCCTGTTGGTGTTCTCCACGTTCGTCGTCATGGGATTGGATTTAGCCGTTTTATCGTTAGTAGTCCCGTCGTTTCACCGCACCCACCCCGCCCCTAACCGCCACCAATCGCGGACGCGTGTGTATATACGGTTCGTTCTCGATTTACAGGTTGCGGTCGTCCACCAGGAAAAACCTCGTGCAAATGTTGCGAGAAAACGAATTGCGAAGAACCGACCCGAACGGCGTCGTCGTCGTCAATCCGAGACAGAGGTTTGTGTGAACGCCGGTATCGCGTTCGAATATCGCGGGGGGTTGGGGGGTTTCTCCCCCTCCCCCGTTTCGCGACGATTAATTTTGTGTACAATTTTCGATTCGAACAATAAATTTTTATACTACGTAAACGGTGTCTCGTTATTAAACATTAGCGTGTAGTGATGGTGGTGGTAACGGAATCGGGTAGGTCGCGACCGTTTCAAACAGTTGTTCCGCCGGAACGGCGGTGGTCTCCCATTCGAACGAACGTGAGTGGAGCGGAAAAGAAAACGGAATCATCGCCCGGACTAGGTTTTATCGCGTCGTTGTAAATATTTCGCGAACGTTTTGTACGGGACGTTTTAGCCACGCCCGGTGGTAAATATATAATACGCGCCGCACGGTGTTTTGTTTATTGTTTCTAGAACAAACGAGAAGGCGCGTCTTCTTAAGAACGTAATAAACGTTTTCAATTTCAATTCGCGATTTCAGTCGACCACGGAAGTCGAAATGAACCGTAAGTGGTCCAAACATATTATCGTGCGTACACGCGGCGCGCGTGCGTCCGTCGGCGTTTTTTTCCGCCCGGCCCGGCCGACGGAAAACCGGAAGAGCTTTATTCACACGGTTGGTAGACGCGTGTCCGCGGTTTTCTATACGGTTTCCGCGCGGGGCCGTTGTCACAAACTGTCCAACGGATTAAAAACCGTCGCTCCGATACTTTTACACCGCCACCGATCGTGTTAGAAAACGTACGGGGCACGAATCCATTTTTTTTTCGAATTTTCGTCAAACGTCGTCGTAATTATTCGAAATCGTAACTATGTTCCACTCCGTCCGGACACGCTTGTTCGTCGGGCCTTCTTCGATTCCGTGTACGCTTGTGGCCCGTCTTGTCCCGCGATACCGACCGAGCTCTATAGAAACGCGCGCGCGTAGTTAATCGACGACAGATCCGTAGTGACAAACGAATTGCCCGCGCCCGTGTCCAACGGCGTCGTTATTACGACGTTACTGAGCGCGGCGCCGACGGACCTTCGAATCGCGTGGATTCGCTCACACGGACACGGCACGAGCGAAACAACCCTCCGTGTAAACCGTCGTACGTAAGTAAACCGTATTATTGTACGGGAACCCCACATCCCCGCGTACGTGTGAAAAGGGCCCTAACCGTTTTTCGCGCGACCGGAACGGCGACATTTTGACGCGTCGCGGCTAACCGTTGTTCGTTCGTTTTTTTCAGATGGTTTCGCTTTTTCGCAAGAAGAAGGAGGCGCCGTTAGCCAGTCGGACATGATCCGTGTGTATAACACGTGTTCGCCGCTCGCAGAAGACGTATGACGCTTACACGGGATCGCGGCTTCGACTGGCTGTCACGTTTAGGCGTTAGCCAACTATCATTATTATCGTCACGCAAACATACACACGCACGTTCCGTTGAGTGTTCCGAAGCACCGCGTTAGTATTAAAAATCGTCACTTGTCGTTCGTTTTGTGTTTTTTTTTTTTATCATTATTATTGTTCGTTTATTTTTGGTCGGTCGTCGGTCAGTAGACAACGCCATGTCGTCAATTTTTGTATTGCCTAATCGCCGCGAGCTCTTGTGTCGAAATTGAAATCCTTAGCTCGCGTTCGTTTTCGCCAAATATATATATATGAAATTACCGTAGTACGTTCAGTCGAAGCCCGCGAAAAATACGAATCTAATTTGGGGGTGGGGGCTTTGAGAATATCCGAACACCACGTAAATATCGTCGCCGTCGTCGGTTTTGCGTAAAACGTGGACGGGTCGAATAAAACAGCGTACGTCGCGTGTCGCCTGGTTTATTTATTTATTCGTCGTCGTGTTTCGTCGAACCCTCGTCGATAATTTTTTCACGGGCACTCCGGTAAACGCACGCGCGTCTCCGCACCACTGCCCGACGACGCTGGCCGGCCTTTGTACGTTTCCGCCGCCGTCGCTGATTAACGATCCGTGTCCGTGATTGCCACCGTTGGTTACGGTTTCGGAGACGGTCCGTCGTGTACGTATAGCGTTATACGAAGAGTTCGCCGGCGCGGTCCATCGTGAGTATATCGACCGTTCACGACGATCGGGTCGTTTCGTTTATTTTCGCGTCACGATCTTGCGTAACCGTTGCGAACGTATCTATGTAAACGCCGACCAATGTGATAAATTCGTACAAATGTAAATTATAATAAACGCGAATAAAGAAAAACGAACGTGTTGCGTTTCCGTCGTTGTGTTACTGTCGCCGTATAACAACGACGGGTGGGCACTACGAGCCGAATAATTCGTCGTATTCCGTAACGAGTCGTCGCCACAGACGCAATCGTCGATTTCCGCGCGAAATGTATAAATCTATAAATGTACGTATAAAAGTAAGACCCGTGTTGGTGTCTGTACGCCACCGCGCGTACTCGGCGCGCCCCGAAAATCGCTCGCTTTGGCGTATATCGTTGACGATTTCCAAAGCGGGGCCGCATATACACACCGACGACGACCACAGCGCGCGTACAATATTCCGATTACGGTAGACGCGGCACGGTTACCGAACCGGGCGTTTTTCCGTTCCTATACCGGGGCGGGGAGACGATTCTCTCGGGTGTTTTCGGTCGACTCCACGCTGTCCGCGGCGTACGGATGGTATAGATAATTCGTCCCGGTCGACAGGACCCCGACGACAAAAATGCCACCTAATCCACACTGGCGCGACTATCGTTCGTAAACCGCGCGAAACGTTTGTCGCCGACGGGTACCGCCGCGTTACATCGTCGTAACCGTGGCCGGCAACTATTGTATGACGGAAAACGACGGTGGCTACCAATTTTGAAATCGAATCGGCGACACAGCCCGGAAAGCTCGAGAACAGTGCTGCGGTCGTTTACAATCCTCTTCAATGGGAATATGCGGGCGGTGTCCCGTCGCCGCCATACAACAACGTCCGTTACGTATAAACAATAAATTGTTGTACGTCTCCAAGAACGGGTGGAAGGCGTCGGGCACACCTGACACGCAATTTACATTCGTCGGTTAAGAAAATCGACAAGAGTACAAATCTGAATTTACGCCGTAAGAACGAGGTACCGGGGATAGTCCCTTCGCCGTCCATTTACCGGGTCGTCCTTCGACGGCAACAGAAAACGTAATATACGACGTAATACTTTTCTTCTTCCCGGACGACGACCTTTATTTGTTTTTAAACACGTTATCGGCAATACCTTCACTGGCCCGTGAATGCCTGATGGCGGTATATATGTCGCGGGCCAGTGAGTCCGTTTATTGAAAATCAAAATATATATAAAAAAACGGTTTCACAAAAACGAACGTCGTTAATGAGAAAGGCGAGCAGTTAGCCCCAAATTGTTTTAGCTCGCCCGAGCTCCTCCCCCGTCGTACATCGAGTCTAATTTACGATAGCTGTTAAAAACTTAAAAACTATCGCGCGGTGACAGGACAATCCCCTGCCACGGGGCAGCCGTTTACATCTTTCGTTAGATAGCTTAAGCTAACACAAGAGTGGGACGGAATCAGGACAGTGCCCTGAGACGGCGCATCACTTACATCGTCCTTTACGGGAAATAAATTCTTTTCTCCCGATTTAGCGGCCTGGCCACCACCTCCTACTGCGGCCACGACGGAATCGTCACGCCAACAATCTGATCGTGTGACGGCCTAACGAAACGTAAAAACGACCGATCGTCGATCGGTTTCGTAGCGTTATTTTACGCTGAGAACATTCGCCATCGGTTGTCTAGTTCAGAATGTGATCGTCGGCTAGTACGTTAACTATCGGGCGCGGCCTAACCACGCCGTGTACCACGGGTAACTAGGCGACGAAACGGCGGGCGCGTTCTCGTTTCGAAAATAATAAAATTATCATTTCAGTTTTTAAAATTTCGACGCGATATTAATATTATTATTTTTTTTTTAATTTGTCGTGAAAACGCGTGGCCCGGCAATGCACAAACAGAAGACAGATTCCAAAACGTATTGCGCGGAGAAAAACGCCTCGCGTCTGTACGACAAAAGACACGCCGCGTCCCGGAAGTCCGAGAGGAAAGGATCGCCGCCGGCCGTCAAAGCCAGAGCGTACAACGCGTACACGGTATTTACCGACGACCGCGCGTACCGATTCGGGGCGTATACCTAATCTAACCGGCCGTGTAAACGCGGTAACGAATCGCGCGAACGTTTTTTCTGTAACAGAACAACGAATCGAACAACGTGTGCGCTCATCACAATGTGGACGGCACCGCCAATCACGGGTGTGTGATAAAACAACAATTGCAATGCCAGCGCGGTTCGACGAAATTCCAAAAGTGCAGAGGCGGCTCGAAGAACACCATATTCAGCCCGATTTTGCAAAATGTTTTACATTGGTGTCCGTGTTTTTGTTGTTGCCAAGCGCACACTAGGCGCATCATATCGAAGATCGGCGGAACCGAGGACGACGAAGAGTTACTCGCCCAATTGTGTTTTCGATGTTCGGACAAAGGGCTGAAAACGTCGACCGACAAATGTAACGCGACGCGCAGGAAGGGGAGTACGGCGGCGGCGGCGACGTCGAAGCAAAAGTTGCGGCACGAATCGTCGAAGAGGAAAACGAGAGCGTCGTCGAGACATACGTTGGGCATCGGAGGAGAAGAGCGTACGCCGAGTGCTCACGCGGATACGGCGAAGGAGAAAGACATGTCACGAAAGCACAAAACGAAGAGCAAGTACGACGGGTCGACGATGGTCGTCGACAAGACCGAGAAAAAAGGAAATCTGACGTCGAGACACGATTCGGGCAAATTGTACGAGACGGACGCCGCGTAAGAAACGATTAGTTTTGTCGGCCATTAAGCAGCGTACTACGGGGAGGGGTAGAATTTTCGTCACGAAGGTCGCGCGCGAAGAATTACTTCCAATAAACATAAAAACATTTTGTTTCCTTCGTCGTAATTCACGAAGTAAACCAACGACCTAAAATTATATCGTTGACGCGTTTAACATTTTTCCGCTTTTCAAACATTCTCTGGAGGGGGCGGAAACCACTAACATCCTCCCCACCAATAAAAACGCCACTGGTGCGTCGTTCAACGTCCGTATCGATATCACTTCTCGACCGTGTGACGAAAAGACAAAAACGCGTGTATGTGCGTGTACTTGACCGTTAATTAACGTTTTTAGCGAGACACCGTGCCGATGCTACGAGGACCAAGCGGTTTACGGCGTTTACTTACGTACCGAACCGGTGAAACCGAAACGGAAAAAGGGTTTTGTGTTTATTCGTAGACACGATTGTAAATGACACGTGAGTACACGGACAATGTCGACGAACGCTTTACAATAAAACCACCGACCCGCTGACCGTCGGGGCCAAACAATAATAAGCCCTTCAGGAAGGTTTCGTCGCTCGTAATTATCGCTTAGTTTCCGGTTACGGTTAAAAGCAACGATTGGCTGGAAAAGAGGAACCTAGCTACCACTTTCTTTTTTTCACGTTACCGGCAATACCCTCACTGGCCCGGAAAGCCTGAAGGCAGTACTTCGGACCAGTGAGTCGCCATCGTTTATTGAAAAATTCAAATTACGTTAAGTCTTATAAAAACGATCATCCTTGAGGGTAGGCGAACAACGCGAGGCTACCACCAATACCGTCGCGTCGCGTCGTCACGATTTTCGTTTTTGTCCGGTCGACGCGACGTTTATTTGCCGGATTTTCGGACCCGGTTTTCGACACTGTTCGTAAACGTTAAATTGTCTTTTACACGCCAAAATGTGATCGTCATCCACTCTCGTTTTACACTCACGCACGTATCCGGGCGGCGGCTTTTCCGAAAATTAATTTCTCGGCGAGGGTTGTTGGTCGTTCGAACGGGCGGGGGTGATCGACCATCACGGTTGCCGATGAAAAGCGAAAGTCGTATATGTCGTGGCCGCCTAATCGAACGCGAGCGAATTTTCGCGTAGAAACTACACGGGGAACACACGTGGTCGCCGTCATCGGGTCCGGTGATGGAGAGGTATTAACACGAACTAACACTTTCGGACGCGTCCTCGAAGTCGTCCGTGCTGCCACCGACGCGCGTCGTCCAATCGCCGGTAACGACCGACGAACGAATGTGAATATATATATACTCGCGTACGTTCGACGTGTGTTTTCTCGCGAGTCGAATAACAACAACACGGCCGTTTTCGTTCGTGCCGAACGCTCAGCCATTTTAAAAGGAGAAGCAGACGGTGTGTTGTGCCCGTGTGACGACGACTGTCTTTGTAAAACAGTACCGTTCATCCGTCAAAATTGGATTAATAAACGATCGCGATACCGTGAAATTCGATTATTTTTTACGTACGTCAATATGTTATTGGTAAAACGTAAACGGACGGTTAGGCACGCGCCCGGCGAATAAATATCGTCCGGTAAACAGACATCGACTACATCGACTAGCCATAGTCGAAAACGTCGCGGATCTCGACCCGAATCGATCGACTCTATTACACCCGTCAACTCGTGAACAAAACAACCACTCTCTTTGCTACGTTAACTTAAAAACGACGCTTGTTTGTGAGAGACATGTTTTCGTCGTCGTTCGAATTTTCAGAGTACGAGCGGGACAGTGTCAATCGTTAATCGTACGTATAATATTGAAATTGTACGCGTTTTTTATTCAAAAAAAAAAAGTCGCCATTGTTATGCCGGGATCGTTCACAGACCCGTTACTTGGAACGTCAAAAGTTTAAAAAGAAAAAACGGAACGCGACAATATTAATACGGGGACGTTAACGTCCGCGCACCGTTTATTAAAAACAAATCGTGTTCGGTAAAAATATGGCGGCCGTAATATAAAAACTACAACCAGACAATTCGGGTGTTCTCCGGACGGCCATTACGGGTCTACGGCGTCCACGTCCAACGGTCCGTTCCTGATTAAGTAACACGTTTAAGGAAAAACTTAGGGACGACAGACAGGCGCGTTTGTCGATACTCACTCTAAGGCCGTCACCTTCAGCAAGAAATCTTCCATCTCGCTGCACACTGACTTGATCTTCGTTTTGGAAACGACATTTTCATTCAGGTCGAATATCCTTTTACAAATCGGACACTGATGGAGGACGGCCCTTTTGCTACGTAGCCGCTCGACGTGCAAGCACCGTCGACAAAGTACATGGTCACAGACGTTTATCACCGACCAATCGATGGCGGCCCTATCGCTGTTAACGAAAAGCCGTACACGGTGGACGATTTGTTAAATTACGTTTTTCGAAACGCTTACACCTACACTCCGTCACCTTCTAGTCGATAAAACGAAAACGCTTACCATTTCTCGCAACGTTGCTCGTCGATTTTCTTCTTCAACGAATTCAGACTGGTCACCGGGTTATCCCTGTAAAGGTCGGGCAACGACGACGACATGTTCGAACGACGATGGGTTGTTCCGTCGCGGTCGCGCACCAGCGATGTGTTTTGTCCGACCGAATGGTGAACACAGGCGGCGAGGACGCGGGACACCACTCGTCGGCGATGGTAATGCAAAATGGCGGCCACCGTGACAAAACGACGGTTTAGACAGAGACGAACGAAAGATAGCGCGGATTATTCAAAGAGAATAGTTTTGGACGTTCTCCAAATTTGGAACAGGGTAGCGTACGCGTAACGCCATCTGGTCTATTGTTGTTTACAAAAGCGCCAAAGATGGAACGTTTTTTAACCGAATTTGGGTCATTCGTCGACGCTGGACTATTACCGACGCGTCGTGTCCGAATCGTTCGCACGGTCGTTATTTACCATTACTGTATTTTATACGTAGGGTAACGGGACGCGTAAAGAAAGGCCACCGATGAAGACCCGCCGTTGAAAATAACGAATTCTTTCCGTTTGGGCAGATTTTCCGATTGTAAAACGTACACAATTACCGTACGAATGTCTTATGGAAAATTTGAATTTAAATTGTTTCGCCGGATTTAAAAACGCTTAAATTTGAAAACATTTTCTCGAAAACGGTTTTTAATAATATTTACCGTGCCAAGGTGTACATAAATACCATGGCCCACCAGTTAATTTTCCTACGAGCATCGTAACAATAAATAACTTCTTCGGCAATCAATGGGGCAATATATAACGGTATAATACATTGGTGATGTAGCTAATATATTCAATCAATTCTTAAACCACAATATATTTTTCAATCTCAAAATTACAATATAAATACAAAAATTGTTTACACTTCGTTCGTCGAAGTTTTTAAATATGTTTTTAACTCTTTTTAAATTAGAAAATTTTTTTTTCTGAAGTTATCGTTGATATTGGTAATATACGTACAATTCTAACAACGTATATTTGGTAAAATTATTTTATCCCATTGTCTTAAATGCATCCGTTTCATTTGATCCCTTTTCATTCAGATGGTTAAGTTCCAATTTCCATTCATTCGGTACACTAACATCAGTAGACATAGTAATGGATGGTCAAAAATAAAATGAAAGATTCAAAATCTGCTTCCTTCTTTGTTCAATAAACATTGAAGACCTAAATAACATGGACAATTAGTTTTATACAAATATTGGGATATAAAAATCCCATACGATATAAATATACAAGTTTATTAAATAGTTAATACGTTTAATAAATTCCACGAAATATTAAAAATTAATTACTTTTGAAATAAAAATTAAATTGTAAAAAAAACCTATATAAATATTACGATGTTTTAAGAATTTGTCTTTCATTTAAGTTATATATGATTCAATGTAAGAAAAACATAGTTATTCAAAAATAACCATCCAGTTGTTTTGTTAACAATAGTAGATTAGCGTGGTACATTTGTCATTTATTTAATCTTCCGAAAAACAATTATATAATAAGTATAACGCTATATATTTTGGAAAAAAATTAACTATTTATCCTAATATGGTCAAATAGTTTTTTAAAATTAAATTTCTAAAGTAGTAAGTAGTAACCATTTTACATCGTATATTAATTGATTAGAACTCTGATATAGATTTGTTTAAAAAATTTTAATTATTAGGTCAAAAGTATCTGTATTGTTTGAGCACACTTATAGAGTAAGTTACTCGGCACATTATGCGTACTTGAATTTGGATGAAATTCGAAGAGGTAAACATACATTTTTCAAATAAAAATCACGGAGAACGTTGCTGTTTATTTCACGGCACAACGGATATAGTACTTGTGGTAATGTTAGCAGTCGATACATAAATGAAGACAATAATTGCATCTTCTCTGAGGTTATTGCGAATAAAATTTTGGAGTATGTCAAAAAGATGTACCTAACACAACATAAGTAATATATCATATTATTTTCACGACTAATGTGTGTCGGTGTGAACCATCAACTTACTTGGATTCAATATCGATGGTTTTCCATAGCGCTTGGGTAACGATTATTCGAGCAAAACCTGTACAGAAGTGTACATTTCCGTTGATTTTCTGTATAATGAAGTATCGAAGTGAAACGCTGGAATATTCGTCTAAACGTACACCAAGATTTGGACGGAACGTGAAAACGTAAATACACACACATACGTTTTTTGAACGGAAACATGTTGGAGTGATGGGCTTCAACGGCGGCGGAAACTGAAAGCTTTCGCAATATGTTGGCGAAAACGGTATTGACGGGAAACAGCCGGCACGTTCGGATTCGTGATAGTCTCCTCCGTGTACGCTGATAAACGCCCGTGATTTTGTTCTTATCAGCGAAATACATACACACACACACACACAGGCGATCGTTGATAACGAGATATGTTTATCGGCTATCACGACAACGACGAATCGTTTAATAAATTCGTTCGTTTTGTTCATTGGCGAGCCGTAAATTAAAATGGCTTTCTATTGCGACGTTTGTGGTAAGAAATTGTCCACCAGGTTTTCGTTGAAAAGGCATTTAAAAATTCTACACAACGTGACCGGCGCGGAAAAACAATATTCGTCCAAATGCATCAATTGTACGAGTGACGTATCGTTTCACAAAAAAAGTTTACTCATTGATCATCTGAACGCACAACACGGAATGTCTATTGTAAAAGAGACGTTGACCTTTACGGGTTTGTCGGGTAAATATTACGTGTGTTTATATTATGTACGCGATTTGTCCGTTAATAAGCCTATATTATGTTTCAGCGTTTCAGAGTTGGTTAAAAGAATACGAATTGAAACATAAATGCGAGTATATTCTGAACACTGGTAAAAAATTATGTCGGGACGGTCATAGAAGCTACTACGAATGCTGTCGAACTGGTGTTCACGAAGGGATTGAAAACTCCAAACGGGCGATAAAATCTCAAGGCAGCAAAAAAATTAACATCAATTGTACGAGCCATATTATACTGTTTGAACCATTCGACAAAGGCAACTGTACAGCAATATTCTATAAAGAACATTATGGTCATAAAGAAAACGAACTACAGCACATTCATTTAACGGTAGAGAAGAAAAAAGAAATTGCCACAAAATTGTCGCAGGGTGTAACGATGAAAAAGATATTGGATGATTTTAAAAATAATATCGAAACCAACGTAAAAAGAGAAAATCTAATCACACGAGCTGATATATACAACATCAAACAAAAGTATAAAATAAAGGTACCGGAAAGTAAATTATGCAAAGGCGATAAAACAAATATTGGCGTTTGTATAGAAAAAATACAACAAGAAGGAGAAAACAATCCTGTGGTATATTACAAAAGGCAAGGTAAATATAACGTAACAATAATTAATTTAAATAATTTTATCCGCGTAGAAATATGCAGTTAAGTAAATCACATATAGAGATATATAACGAATTCAACGTTACAAATAGTGTAAACTAATTCAAAGCTAAAATTGTTTTTAAACTTATTATTGCAGGTGAAGTAGATGTAACGAACAATTTAAATTCAAAAGACTTTTGCATAGTATTAATGGATGCTGACCAGGTGCATATGTTACAAAAATTCGGACACGAAAACATAGTATGCATCGACAGTATTCGTGGTCTTAAAGAAAACGATTTGGAACTGATCACTTTAATGGTTGTTGATGAATTCGGGTTGGGATTTCCATGTTGTTTCATGTTCACCAATTTAAAGGACACAAAAATGTATTCCATAATGTTTTCTATAATCAAAGATAAAGCAGGAGCCATAATGCCAAAAACTATTATGACCAATCACCAGGTAGAATCATTTTATTCAGCATGGGAAAGTACGATGGGCGCGGTTCCACAACGTTTATCATGTTCATGGCACATTGAAAGTGCTTGGAAACGAAATATTTGTAAAATCAGTGGACCTATGTGCAAACAGAAACGAGAAGCTGTGTACAGATTTTTAAAAGTCATGCAATCGATGACCGACGAAAATTCATTTAATAACGCTTTGAAACAATTTAACTGCAAGCTGTTGAATGACTTAGACACCAGGGACTTTAGTGTCTACTTTGATCGTACGTATGGTGATACAGTAAAGTTGTGGGCACATTGCTACCGGAATGGTCTCGAAGTCAGTAGCAATTTAGAATCGGTGCATAGAACAATAAAATACCATTACCTAAATGGCTATAAATTTGGACAGCTGGAGAAAATTATAACAACCATTAGGAAGTATACGCACGATAAGTATACTGAAAGGGTAAACAAAGTAACTATTACAAAAACAAAGAAAATTCAAGAAATTGAAAAAATACATGATACGAGCATTTCACTGGACCTCACAATTATTGAGGATGGCGTTAATAACTGGATCATTGAAAGTGAACACATGTCCAGCCATTTTTATAAAGTAAAAAAAATTAGTGACAACGTGTGTTGTGCAACGAAATGTTCAGCGTGCAAACTGTGTATTCACTCATTTCATTGTACCTGTCCTGATTATCAAGTCAAGTCCGTAATATGTCACCATATACACGTATTAGCTCTGAACATGACTTCATTGGAAAATGACGCCAGTAACACACCTATAGCGTCAGATAATTATACGGCAGAGCACAATTTCGGTACGACTACCAAAGATGACACTAATGAAAAAATGAAAAGTAACGAGACTGACATACAAGGTGTGTACATTAAGCCTTTGAGACAGGAAGAAGAGGCTGATATACAAAAAAATTTTAAAATCAAAGCCATTAGCCTAGCGAATAGAATTGATTGTTTACACAACATAGACATCCTTAAAGAAGCCTTACAAAAATTGGATGCTCTTGAGACGTTTATGATAACCTCAAAGACTAAAATAACGTCCGAGGCGTTTAGTAAAAACGACAGCGAACCACCAAATAAAAAAATTCGATTGTAAAGAGAGCGAATAACAACTAATAGTAAATTAGACAGACCGTTAAGTGTTAAAATATTAAGTAATGTACTTTAAAATTGTTATACAAATTGTTTGAATTTTAAAACGTTATATGTTTGAATACCTACCTATATTGTGTACATTAGGTGCCTATTAAAATTATCGTTGTAATAATATATATATTATATATATATATATAATGGCAAGAAATATTTGAAACTTAAAACAAATATTGTGTCTGATAGTATTTCTAAAATTATACCTTTGTGCGCTACACTACACAGACAGTACAGGAACAGTACTGAACATACTGGATAAATGAAATTAATTTGATACTTTCGCTATTCAGAAAATACGGTAAATATTTGTTATTTCGATAATAATTTAAGTACGTATCTACTTGGTTAACATTGAAACCCGTTTCTTACGTATAATAGATATAAATATACAAAGAAATCTAACGGAGTATTAGACTAGGAATTAGAAGTCTAAATTAGGCAGTTATCTATGTCCGAATGATTTTTGGACGTTTAATATTCATATAGTGGCAATTTGACACATGTATATTATATTATTCGAAGAATTATAGTATACGTTTTATAAAAACATAATACGACATTAAATCGAAAACTTAAAATAAAATAGTAACTCGGTAATAACTAATCAATTGAAATAATAGGTACTCGTACGAATATTTTTGTTATTAATAATAATATTATCGAATTATTACGTTTCAATTAGGACATTCGTCGATTGTGTAACTGATACTATCTACGTATACACCTGCGTGTATACGTAGGTAATATAGTATTTTTAAATTTAAACTAAGCGAAAAATGTATCGATTTTAGATTGTTTTTGTTTATGGATACTTCTATAAAAGAATATTTCATTGATCTTTTAGTATTCATCCTAACCAACATCCATAGCGCCTATAGCCCACTGATTTATTTAATACATACAATAAAAATTTAACCAAATCTAATTGCATCGAGGTAATATAATTTTGATAAAATTGTAACGAAAATAAAAATGACAAACGGACGTGGTCCTAAGCCAGTTTGTATTCAAAAAATAAAGAGTCGTTACTTTCATGGTTATCCAACAAATTCGGAAACGGACCTTCGGTTCGTCCAAAAGGAACGACAAATCCGTGACAAAGTTTGTTCACGGCGTCTAGATTATGATAAGGCTCCCTGGCGGTTTTTCTTTTTGTTTTTTCCCGGTACCATTACGCGCGCGCGCGTAAAATAATATATCGCGATCGTATCGGACTAATAACAAAGCGCGCGAAGCACGAATAAAACGGTTGAATGTTCGCGGTATTCACACGTAACACGTTATCGGTCGACATTATTCGCCTTCGGACGCACCGTTTTCGCGGACGTTCGGTTGTTATCGTTTGAGGCGCGACGGGACATTTCGCGGGTACGAACGGAACACGGGCGGACAGCAACGGGACAACTAAAAACCTGGGCAGTGTGCGGCGAATATTACGGTTACGAAAAATGACGACGACGAAACGGCGGAGGTGAGACGAACGCGACGCGGTTGACGAGATTAATTGGAAATTACCGAACGCCGGCGCGTCTCTTGGCGATCGTCGTCGGGGACGTCGACGAATTCGAACGGTAATGGGGTCGGGTGAAAACGGGCGACACGGTGGTATCGTTGTTTTTCGGAATCGCGTCGTCGTTTTAACGGGAGCGATTTACGAACGAAAATAGCGTCCCGTCCGCGTTCGAAAAACCAACGGAAAACGCCGCGCGGGTTGTTGTAATCGAAACAACGTAGCTGCCGAATTCGAATACCGGTGGCGGCAGCCGAACTAAACGGTATACGCGTGGGAACGTACAAAATGATGGACCATCGTTTTCATTACGCGGCGGAATTTCGGTCGCCTAACGACGACTTTCGAAATTCGACGTTTGTCGAACGTACCCCACGCTCGGGAAATATTTAAATATTTAACGCGCGAACAAATCTCCCCTCCCCCGTCGCACCGTTTGCTCGCGATCGTCCGGAACTTTGGAAATTCTCATTTTACGCGCGCCGTGTTCCGGACTAGATGGCGTCCTCGGTACGCTTGCACACGCCGTCTCGTATTATACGACCGTCATAGGTATTTCTAATAAATCACTCATACGTTCCCGCAATCCGGGCGCCTACCGTAAATTACGACCGATAATGAAAGTTATTTTTATAACGATTTACGACGTAAAATTTCTCGTTCACGTGCAAATCGTGAGCGGTTCGACCGATTAACGTTAATGCGCCGCGAGGTTCGTGTTATTTGGAAACAACTACTAAAGTAGTATCTATTTAAACGATTCGTACCCATACTAACCATTAATTATACGTAGTTACGCCGTTAGCTCAACGTGCTTGTTTTGGGGAAAACTACAAAGTAATTTCGCGATAAATGGAATTCCGCCGAAATCGGTTTCCGATGGCGACGATTCGTGTGTCCCGTAATTTGTACTTGCGACAATAACATGGTTCTAAAACTGCGTCGAGTGAACCGACATCCGGGTCGCTACATTTTTCGATAGTAAGTTTCGAATAACGAGCTCGACGACAAATCTGGTCGACCAATAACGCGCACGGACGATAATTATCGCGGCGTTCGTTTTTTAAAATTACGGTTTTCTTTTTTTACCCTCAACTTTTAAGGTTGGGCGATGAAATATCGTGTTTATTTACTTACGAAACCACTTAGACAGCTTGTACATTTTTGTACCGGACCGGCACCTGGCCACCATACGGTTCGTGGTGTACGTTTCAGTTTTTTGTTCAATAAATTATAGTAAAATTATTCCGTACGTTTTATTCGTACGCGCGGTATACTCATGTTTATTCGTCCGGTGTGTTTTTTACGCTCGTCTATTGGTCGGTAAAAAATGTGGCCACAGGCCGAAATGTATTCCGGAATCGTACAATTACGATTTAGAAAGAAATTCCCTCGCGTGTATTTCACATTTAACTCGTTATCGTGCGATAATATTATTTAATGTTTCTCGACGGTTACAGTCGTAGTAGTAATAACAGTAATAGTAGTTAAAGTCGATGGCATATATTATCTAAATAAAAATACGTTCAAAATATACGTTTTTGGAGTTATTCGACTCGCAATTTCGTACTTTATGGCATTTAAAAAGCCGCGTACAGTACGCAAATTCACAGTACAGTATAGTTCATAATGAGATTTCAGATAAATTTCGAATAATACGTTTATTTCCGTTAATCAATTCGTGAACCAAATTGTTAAAATCGATTTAGAAAATTGTCCCTGTCAATTTTCGTAAAATAACAATTTTTTTATAAATAAATCGTTACCATTTATGGCGAAATGAATTCGTTTCGCCGCTATTCTGTAATGTTAAACAATCGTCAAAAATAATTTCGCGTGGTCAAAGGTTGTAAGTTGTAAGAGAATATTTTGACAATTTCAAAATCTTATAGAAAAACGGCGTAGTAACTGACGTCTCATAATGTACAAGTAATGACGGGTACGATATCTAATTAAATTACGAATCATATACCTGTAATGAGGGCCTAAAAGAATTTAATTGCGTCCGGCATGTATTTCAATTTTAAAATTTTAAGCCATTCGTTAGTCGGGTTATGGCATATTATGGCGGTTATACGATGATTTTTTTAATAATTATTAACAAGATATATTAACGTAAACTATTACTATTTACAATTCACCTTGTGAAGCGTTTAAAAGAGAATATTATTTATTACAATTAAATATAAAATAGACGATAACGGTACATGTTCAAACTTCTATAAACCATAAACGATGTTTATCAAGTGGCGGAAGACGTTATTATTGGCATTTTTTACCTTAATACAAAATGTAGCGGTTTTATCGCTCGACAATTTAATTAATTACGGGTATAATAACAAACTTTTAAAGCAAAAAAGAAATTAATATAATATCGCTCTATTGCTTAGGAACCGCGTGTAATATTTGTATTATGATGGGTACATATTATTTATTACCTATAGGTTATATAAAATGAGATAACGTGCGCGTAACCAACACATAATAAATAAACCTAACTGTTACCCATAATATTTGAATACATTCGTAAATAACATTTAAATTTGATAAATTACTAAAATATTTATGGAAGCCATTTAGTCATTCAATCGTAACTACACATTAAAACTGCGGGAGTCTATTAACTACCAAATTTGTCGGATGTATGTTCTCATATATTCTTGATCCACGCAACAAAAACAACAACAACAAAACTTAAATAATTTGTATTCAGTATATACACACACGGGCGCACACACATATATATATATATATATATATATAT